>PVJX010007213.1:0-72430 GCA_004027295.1 Dolichotis patagonum | reverse complement strand
TTGGTTTATTTCACTTAAGAGAATGGTCTCAAGTCGTGCCCATTTATTTATAAATATCTCGATGTGATCATTCTTTATAGCTGAGTAGTACTCCATTGTATAAAAATGCCACAACTTTTTTATCCATTCCTCAGTTGATGGGCACTTAGGTTGTTTCCAAGATCTGGCTATTACAAATTGTGCTGCTATAAACATGGGTACACATATATCACTGTAATACCTGTATTCTCATATGGTACATGAAAGCCTTCTTGGGCTCAGGGACATTAGACAGCACTTCATCATACTAGAGGGCCATTTAAAACAGTGAAATTATGAACAAAAAGCACAACATGGCAAACACAACCAAATAGATCACGAAAAGAACACTTGCTTACAATAATGAGAGCTCAGACAAGAAGGCAGAAAATCACCTTTTTTGACCTTCACTGGGAATATGTGCTCTGAGAGCTCAAATTTTTCATGTCTTTGTACATGTTCACACATGATTGCAAAAAGCATCATGACCATTTGAGGACTGTTGCGGAAGAGAACAAAAAGTCACCAAGAAGCAAGCCCTCCCAGAAAATCAATGCCATGTGTGGGCCACTGAGGGGAGAGCCAGACACCAGTCTTTTCCCATAAGTCGTGTCATTTGCGGACTGCAGGGGAAGAGAACAAGAAGTCAACAAGAAGCAAGCCTTCCCTGCGAGTCAACACCACACACACGTCACTGAGGGGACAGCCAGACACCAGCCTTTTCCTGTGAGTCAGTACCATTCGTGGACTACAGGAGAAGAGAACAAGAAATCACCAAGAAGCAAGACCTCCCTGTGAGTCAGCACCATGCATGGGCTGCTGAGGAGACAGCCAGATGCCAACCTCTTCTGGCATGTAGGCTGGGAAACAAGAAGAACTAACCCCTCCGCCCCCACCACTGTAAGTGATTAGCTGGTCCAGAGAAACACAGGCTGTGATGTAGCTGTTGAGGTAAAATACTATTTAATGCTTGTAGTGTTTAGTGTTTCACTGACTTTGCAGTCTGATCACCTATTTAGAAAATAACGATAGGCAGTGTAGCGTCTTTGGGAGATCTCCTTCTGAAGATGGTAGCCATTGTTAATTGTCTATTATCTTGTTTTGAAGTTCTGTATCATTTCCACTGTTTTATTGGGTTGGATTTTATTCTATTTTATATTGTTTGATTTTGTTGTATCTGATGGCATGGGCAGCTACTTCAAAGATAACAAGATGTATTATGGCAGCCATTTTAGATTTACTATTATCTTGTTTTGTTGTTTGTCATTTCTTGAGTTCATTGCTTTGTTTTCATTGGTTCTATTCTGTTTTGTTTGATTTTTACTAGGTCTGAAGATATCTGCAGCTATTTTGAAGGCAACGAGAGGCATTATGGCAACCATTGTTGATCTCCTATTGTTTTGAAGTCCTGTGTCACTTACATAGGTTTGCTTTGATTGGCTTTCTTCTGTTCTATTTTGCTTGGTTTTTATTCTCCTTAAAATAAAAAAATCATTAATATTAAATCTGAGGTTACAAATAAACTGGATTGGGCAAATTTACAAATATGGAATACACAAACAATGAGGGCTATGTAGTCTATTTACATATATCAATTACATCTGTCTTAAAATACTGAGGGAGACACAGTAAGCTGGAGAACATTACAGTGTACTTTAAATGTATTTATACAATAATTTTAAAGATATGTGAATATATGATAAATGAATTAAAACATGTAGTGGAAAGTATATATATATATAAATTTTAGGATATGGTAGGGGAACAATCAACCACATTAGTTCATTGAAAAGAAAAATTAACGGCTCAAAGAGTAACACATAATGCAAATTTTCTTTAAAACTCTGGTGTTTTTTGAAACTTCAAGGAATATAATTATATTTATTTGCATCAAAAACCACTTGTAAAATTTTCAAAGAGGAGGTAAGACTAATTTTGTCAAGGATGTTATATTACCAGTAGAAAACTGGTTGTGTTGTCCCTATTTTCTAATCTTGAAAAATAGCAACCCATAGGCAGCCTTTAATTTTTAGTAACATTTAAACAATAAACATACTATTGTGTTTTTATCTGTGCTGTTGAAATCTATGCTGCATGCTCAGTCTAAATATTTTTATGTTGGTCTTAACATACTATAAGTAAAGCTCCTTATATTTCCTCAAAAGACTTCACACTCCACATGCCCTCAATGAAGTTTATAGCTCATTAACAATGCCTTTTCCTTTAGTGTTTTGCTTTCATAGGGGCAAGAACCATCTATCCACCTGGAACTGGAAGCTACTCTTCCATGCTTTCTTGTCACTTAGCAGGTCTCAAAGCATTTGTTTATTTATTCCCTTCCTTACTTATGACTTTTGTTTAGCTTTTCTTATTGCTTATGAGGACTATACCTTCCTAATGGGGCTCCTCCTTTTAATTCCCTCTTTCTGTTGCCAAGGGTGGTCTGATGGTAGCCACTTATTAAAACTGTTCCACAGTTTTCTATTTCCTATAGTCTATAGTCCAAACCTTTTGGCATCAATTAAAAGCACCAGACAATTTCTTCAGGTTGTCTCCCTACCATTTTTCTAAACACCCTACATTTTGTAATCAAAGATTTTCCAAGTCTATAAACAGCACATTTTCCTTTGTACCCCTCCATTTGTACGTGATGTTCTCTCTGCAATATACTCTTTTACAACATTTAACTTCCATCTTGACCTATCAGTTCATACATAAATTCTTCACGACTTCAACACAGACTAAACAGTAACCATCTGTCTTCTTAGTGTGCTTATAAGACAGTGATGACTTTGACTCTTCACTAATACACCAAGTATTAGTGGAGCATCCTTAATCTAAAATGCCTGGAACCAGGATTTTTTTCTGTTGGAGATGGGGCCCAAGTCTGAGCATAAAGTTCACTTATGTTCCATACATTCCTTATAGGCAGAGCCTGAAGGTAATTTTATAAATGTTTTTAGTGTGCCTGCATTGTGACTGCACCTGTCACACGAAGGCAGGGATGGAATTTTCCATATATGGCATTGTGCTACTGTTCAAAAAGTTTCAGATTTTGTAGCACTTTAGATTTCAGATTTTCACATTGGAGAGAGCCAATCTGCATATGCCAATGGTTTTTAAATGTGTGTCTTTCTCTATGCCTCTTTTCTGAGCTATAAACCTGTATTCAACCATGAGTTTCAGTTAACATTTGCACTTGTAAAATGGTGAGCCTAAAGCACAGACAAGCCGCAGAGCACAGAACAAGATCAAGATTCAGATCATAGACTACATGGTTTCCAGCCAGGAATCTGAGAGTCATACTCATCTCGAATAATCCTGTTTCTCTTTATCTCCACCTATTCCCGGTATTCATAAATTATGACACAGATTACTGCAATTACTTACTGATTTTCCCAAGTCTACTTTTGCCCTTTCCCAATTATATCACCATACAGGCAACAGATTTGTATTTTCTAATACAAATTTAAATATATTTGTCCTTATTTAAGGTTCATCACTACATTTCCATCTCATTCTAAAGCAATTTTCAAGTTCTTCCTAATCTACAAGGCCTCTCTCCAATCTTGATACTCAGCCCAAGAGCCTTCTCATGTGATTTTAAGCTATTTGAAATGCTTTTCCTTTTCGTCATCTATTCTCACTCTTCATTGATCTCAACAGAAATGTAACTTCCCCTCAAAGTCTTCCCTGATGCATCCATTTAAATTGAGTACCCATGTTATGTGCTGTCAGAGTTCTTTATTCCCCCCCCACATACATTATATAATATGTAACTATTTGTTTGAGTTTTAATTTATATTCCTCAATAAACTGAAAATTGTATCAAGCTCCATATCTGAATGCTTAGATTCTAGTTCAATTCACAGCATATGGTAGATAATTATTTTGAGAAAATAAATTCAAGCTACAGCAGAGAGGAAATAAAACAGGCATGACTTAGCATGACATGACTAGGATTAATACCAGAAGGCAAACGGTTGAGAAAATGCAAGCAAAATCAACCTGATACGACAGAGCCAAGCAATCATAAAACATGCATATATTAGATAATTTACACCCTAATTATGAATGTCAATTTTTAAAACCCAAGATGAATTTTAAGCCAAGATTATGATAATTTAAATTTAACTTATATTTCTGTTCTGAGTCTCTGATCTAAAAAAAAAAACTCTCTCTCTGCCTTTTTCCTTAAAGATATTTAACATTTTCATGAAAATGAACAGCTATGACTAAAATTTAAATTTAAGCAGAAAACAGTTCATGAAAAGCACAAATTACCACTGAATAGTATCAATAAATCAAGGAGTAAAAGCAGTTCTGAATAACATAATAAAAAATTCTGTTTTAAAATCTATTCAACAAAAGATAGCCAGATTAGTCTCTTTAATATACACCACTCTCTGTCATACCACTTCTTTACAAGCCTTCACGGAGATCATTTCTCTGAGTAGTCTAACTGGCACATGGAACTGACTGAAAGCAGAGAGATTAGAAGTAGATTATGTTTTTACGTCTTTGGGGGAATTTATTGTCAACCTCCCTGGAGCCACAACAAACCAACCAACCAACCAACAACCACCACTACCATGAAAAACCACGAGCCCAGACTAAACAAGCTTTTGCTGGTCAAGACTTAAAGCAATCCTGCGTCACCAAAGTTTCATGAATAGCAGGCAAGCTGCACAGGTAAGGAAGAAGTGCTCCCTCTACTCATTGTCCAGGGAGTAAGGACAAGCAGGAGATTTTTGGAGGGTAGAGGCAGTGGCCAGAAAGAAAACAGATAAAGCAGTTCCTGGCAGACAACAGAATGTGGGTCTAGTCAAAAAGTCTCCACTACTTTCTGTGTATATCCATTTTTATGTACTGGAGTGTGAATGGAATTGTTTAGTGCAGTCGCACTGTACGGTTTGAATATGAGAGAGTGTGTGTGTGTTTAGGGAGGACAAGACAATGATTTTTTATTTCATGGATTCTTAGGCCCAGAAGAGCAATATCCAGACCAGATGAAGTCCTTACATATGATCCAGATGTGCAGGAGCATGAACTAGTTGTAATGGCTGGTTGGTATTATGGATATTCATCTTTGTGGAGAGAGCACATGTGCTTTTGCATAAGAAAAATGTATTTAGTGAAAGAAAAGGGGGCTGTATCTTTAACAACATCCCATGTCATTTTTTTTTCTTTTTTCTTTTCCTTTGGTACCAGGGATTGAACTCACAACCTTGTGCTTGCCAGGCAGGCACTTATACCACTCAGTTAAATCCAATTCCCCACCCCTCGTCATTTCTTCTTCCTAATCACACTGGAAAACTGACAATTCCCAGTATACCATAAATGATATTGACTTTCAAAATATGTGCAAAAGGGGCAAGTGTCACCTCTGTGTCCAGGAAGTTAAGAGCCTATGAATTTTGCACTTCAGCAGTGGCCATCTTAGAAGCATGTTTGTAGATGACACTGTTGAAAGGTAGAGTCACTCTTTGACCTGAATCACTGCTTAGATCGTGCTCCCTGGAATTCCACCCCACCTGCATCAGGCTATAAGAAGAAAGAGAAATAAAACTATTTTTGAGGGACTGGGGATGTAGCTCAGCAGTACAGTGCCTGCCTGGCAAGTACAAGGTCCTGAGTTCAATTCCCAGTACAAAAATAAAAACAAACAAACAATTTTGAACATGGCCAGTGATACTATGGAAATGTTTGTTGTAGGAGCTGGCATTGAAAATCATTTCCAGGCTTTGGTTACAAATGGAAATCAGAGATAATGAGGAGAAACTAGGACAGAGAGGTTAGTTCATTAGGGTTAGTGAAAAATTAGAGCATCCTGTTAATTTGTTTTTCTGTGAAATAGAATGGTAAACCCAAAGGTATATGTGAGATGAGAAAAAACTATCACATCTGATATTTTCATGTAGTTGTCTATATATATATATAGTTTCCTGCTCCACTCAGTTCCTCAAGGTAAGAGGCTGAGAGAGGGTTTTCAATCTTGTGTCCTCAAGCACCTGGCACAAGACAGATGTGAAGAAATGTTTGAACTAAATCTAAGCTTTGATGTGCTTATCAAAGCAGGGCAAATGGGCAGGCGGGGATGATTCTGACCCAGGGAGGGTCAGAGCGATGCATCTGAACCTACTGTCTTAGGAAGCTGTTTACTTAATATTCATGAGTTTAGGATGGACATGCACTGGACTGCCCAGCAGTGCCTATCAAGAGACTCTAAATTAGCATTTTTTCCATTCTTTGCCCTAGGATTACAGCTTTTTGTAGCATCTGGAAATAGGTGAAGTGTAAAAACAGGGGTAAAGCAAACCATAAAAGACTAGAAAAAGAAATGAAATTCTATGAGATTTAGAAAGCATACAAAGTAAACAAATATTCACATTATGGGAGTATCAAAAGAAGAAAGGGAACTGAAAACCTATTTAATAAAGTAATAATTGAAAGCTTCCCAAGTCTTGAAAGGGATATGAATCTCCAGAACCAGGAAGTTCAAAGGACCCCTAATGGAGTCAACCAAAAAAGATCCTTTCTAAGGAGTATTACAGTAAAACTGTCCAAAAATCCAAGACAGTAAATTCTAAAAGCATTGAGAAAAGCATCAAGCCCCTGTAAGAGAAGACCATCATTTGACTAACAGTAGAGTTCTCAGCAGAAACCTTCCAGGACAAAGAAAATGGAATAAAAACAAAAACTTTGAAACAAGAATATTATATCCAGCAAAGCTATCCTTCAGAATTGAAAGAAAAATAAAATTTTTGTTAGGCCATCAGGAAGTGAGGGAATTTATCACCACTAGGCTGGCCTCACAGGGATGACACACGGAGTCTCACATCTAGAAGCAAAAGATTGTGTCTGCCATCACAAAAACATGCAAATGGAGAAAACTTGCTGGTAAAACAGAAACACAATGAAAAAGAGGAAAGAATCAAACCTTATCATTAAAGAAAACTGCCAACCACAGAAATAATAGCAGAGGTAAAAAGGAACAGAATATACAAAGCAATCAGAAGACAATTATAGTACTGATATAAAAAGAGATACATAGAATGGAACAGAACAGAGAACCCAGCAAGTAATTTACATAATGATTTTTTATTAAGTCATCAAGAACATATATTGGCTAAAGAACCATCTCTTCAATAAATGGTGCAGGGAAACAGAGTATCCATATGCATAAGAAAAAAAAATAGACCCTTATCTTTCTTCATATAAAAAATTAACTCAAATATCAATCAAAAGCCTACCTTTAACACCCAAATTTACAAAACTACTGGAAGAAAGCAAGCAGAAATACTTCAGTACATTGGCCTGGACACAGGCTTTGTTTTTAGTGTGACTATAAAAGTACAGGCAAAAACTGACTAAAAAGCTTCTGAACAGAAAAGGAAATAACAGTAAAGACTCAATTTTTACAGTGGAAGAAACTATTTTGTAAAGTCTTCATCTGACAAGAGATAATGCCATCTAGAATATAAATAAAATTTAAAACACTCAACAAAAAAAAGGCCTTAAACCAACAAAACCCCCCAACAATGATAATACTCTAAGGAGTATTAACAAAATGAAACAAACCTCCATATAACAACAGAAAAAAACCCAATCAAAAATCAAATAATCTGATACACACTTCTCAAGATACACAGAGCTCAGTATTGTATAAAAGATGCTCAACATCATTAATCTTACTAAAAGGCAAACCAAAAACACAGTAAGTTGTCATTTTACCTCAGTTATAATGGCTATTAAGAAACAAAAAATAAGTCTGATATGAATGTGATGAAAGAAAAATTCTCATACAAGAATGTAAACTAGTATAGTTATTGTGGAAAACAATATACAGTTTCTCAAAAAACTAAAAGAATTTCACTAGTGGATATAGTATGTCTAAAGGAAACGAAATAATTAAAAAAACCTGTGCTTGCATGTTTATTGTAGCGCTATTCACAATAGCTAAAATATGGGATCAGATGAAGGGGTAAAGGAAATGTAGTGTGTATATACATACACTCACACACAGAAATATTATTCATCCCTAGAATGAAATTGTTTGCCATTTGTAATAATATGGATAGAATCAGAGAACATGATGTTAAGTGAAATAAGCCAGGCACTGAAAGACAAATATTACACATTCTCACTCATTAGTGTAAGCTTAAAAGTTGATTCTTACAGAATAGAGTAGGAGTAGTGGTCTCTGGAGAAGAGAGGGATGGGAAAGGAGAGAGGGAGAGAAAGAGAGAGAGAGAAGCAGAAGCAGAAATAGAAGCAGACACAGAAACAGAAACAGTGGGAAAGAAATAGCGACCAAAGTACTATTAGATATGATGAACTACTTCTAGTGTTCTGAGAGTAATTATAGTGTATGAAAGTTCATTATATACTTCAAAATAAACAGAAGAGTCCAAAGAGAAAGAAATGCTAATTCCTAGGCTGGAAATGTAGCTTGGTAGTAGAGTGCAGGCTTTCTATGTGTGAAGCCCTGAGTTTGAGCCTCGGCCCAGAAACAAATGCTCTGTTCTGACTATTATATATTACATAAATTATGTAAGTATATCATACTTCATAAACATGCATACATATTATGTACCAATTAAAATAAAAAAATTTAAAGCTCACATTTCTTTAAATGTAGAGCAATGCACACTGTCCCTGCCAACACAATCTGAAGCAGTGGACCATATGTGAGAGAAAAAGAAAAGAAATCCACTACATAAATAACAGATACAGTAAAGAAGGAAATATTAATAATTAAAGATCAAAGAAATAGAACATTAGGATACAAAATCTGGTTCTTTGAAAAGATGAGCAAACAAATACCTTGCAAACCTAATCAAGAATAAATAAGAGAAGATCTCAAATTATATATTGGAAATGAAAAAGTTTATACTTATAGACAGTCTACAGACTTTGAAAATAAGAGCAAACACTGAAATATTTTATGTTTGGCTTAATTAGTTAAAATAAACAAACTTCCTAGAAAATATAATCTATCAAAACAAATCCAGAATAGGAAATATGAACACATCCCTAGCTATTAAATAAACTGAATTACTAATTAAAAATAACTTACCAAAACAAATATAAAACAAAAAATTAAAAACAAATAGGCCAATAAATCTGCTATCAGATCCAGACAGTTTTGTATGTTGTGCCAAACAAGCTCGTACAACTATTCCAGAGATTAGAAAAGAGGGACTTTACTTATCTCATTTTATTATACTATCATAAGCTTTATAATACAAGTTTAGAAAAAATAAAACACACACACACACATATATATATATATGTGTGTGTGTGTGTGTGTGTGTGTGTGTGTGTGTGTACAAAGATACTAAATAAAACACTAGCTACCCCAAACTTCTAAGGTATATAAAATATGTACTACAACCAGGCTCAAACGTAGCTTCTTCTTATAATGCACTGCTGGTTCAAGATTTAAAACTCTGTCAATAAAGCTACTCACAATAAAAATGTAAAGGAGCAAAACCATACAATTATCCTAACAGATATAAAAGAAAATATTTGCTAAAATTTATCTCAAGATAAAAATTCATAGCAAACTAAGAATGTAAGAGAACCTCCTAAGCTTGTAAAACATATACCAAACAGCTACAGCAAATGTCAAACTTAATACTAAATAAATGGCTAAAAAAAGTATCTAAAAACACATTGACATTGAGTATTTTCAAATAAAATAAAAGCAACTGAGTCATTTGCTTATTTTTAAGTATTAAGAGTACACTATGTGCTCGGCAGAACTGGAGCAGGGAGAGGGTCAGGAGGAGAAAGAGGGCAAGGGGGAGACGAGGAACAGAAAAGGAAGAGGAAAAGGAGGAGGAGGAGAAAGAAGCCACAGTCACACTAAAAGCCAAATGCAGAAGATTCCCCTAAAAGGAGGAAACAAATCAAGGAAACGCATAGTACTACTTCTATATAACCTACTGTGGGAAGTATTATGAATGAAATAGGATTAATAAATAAATGAAAGAAATACAATGTTTATTGTTTTTCAAGCTTTTTATCAATGTTCTTTATTCCCAGATAAGATGAAGATCTACCTAGGAAGTCAAACAGAATTGATGAACAAAACATGAGAACTATGTAATGAGAATTTGACAAATGTTTTAAATGTAAGATCAATAATAAAAATCAGTTTAAGGACTGGATAATAGTGACACAGTCTGAAAACATGTATTCCAGTAATACTGTCTATAAAATGTGAGCAGTTCAGGCCATTAAGAAAATAACATATGTATTAAGTCAAAAGACATAAAAAAGACTTAAGCAAATGGAGAATTATACAAAGGTAACAGATTCAACATGGATTCTCATGAAATTAACCTCTAATTTACATTGAATGTAAAATTCAATTAAGAATTCAGTATAAATTCTAAGTAAGATTTCTCATGAAACTTGAAAATATTCAATTACAAAAACAAAGGATCAAGAATACCAAGATAATTTTCAAGAAGGAAAACAAAGTTGAGGGGGACCAGTCCTATCAGAAGTCACTAATGAAGACACTGTAAAAATGACACAAGATAGACAAATAGACTGAGCGATAAACAATATAGTACAGAAGCAGACATAAGAAAAACTGATGATGCAAAAGAAAAGGCATTTCAAAAAGAAGATGAACAATTTAAAAAAGCACTGACTTTATTAATTTTCATATAAAAATTAGATTTCTACTTTATCTTTTACAAAAAATTCAAGTGAATTAAGCAAACATATATAGAAAGCAAAATATAAAACCTTTGGAAAACAATAAAAAATATTTTCTTAATGATATCCAGATAGGTGAGGATTTCTTAAGCAAGATTTAGAAAAGTGCATAAACTGAAGTTGGGTAAAGTTGACTACAGTAAAATAGAAAGCTTTTATATATTGAAAGGCATTATATTCAATATGAAAATAAAATCAAAAAAATTGAAAGAAGTGTATTCAAAACATTCACAGCTGACAACTTCTAACAAGAAAACTTCTGCAAATCAATAAGAAAAAGGCCAAAAACCTATCAATAGTGACAGGATAAAGTGGTATTCAGATTAATGGTCACAGATACGATCAAAAGTTTGTAAATATATGAAAACATACACACATGGAAAGCTGCCCACTTGTATTAATCAGGAGAGACCACATGGTAATGAAGTTAGAAATTAACCCAGACACCTTGGTGATTTCACAAAACAGAAGTTTATTTCTTGGTCATACATAGTCTAATGCAGGTCGGCAGGACCTTCTCAGAGTCATTAAAGAATCATGCTCCACTGTCTAGCTGCTGTAGAGTAAAGAAGGGTCAGAGAGTTAAGCACAAACTTAATTCTCAGCTCCTGAAGCGACATTTGTCACCTCTGTTAATCAGCACCCGGCTGTAAGTAACTGGCCAGCTGTGTCTTACTGCACAGGGGCTAAGAAACACACAATCAGTTACTAATAAATGTTGTGGACACAATTAGAAACAGAACAAGCCAACCTACAGTAAGGCAAGATGCATCTCACCCCTGTTCGACCAGGGGAAAAACGGCAGCAACAGAAACTCTGATATTATCAAGGACCGGTGAGGATGTGAAGAATGCAAACAATCACACAGTTATCACGTAAACTGTTTCAACATCCTAAGTGAGCATTCTTAAGGTCTGGACAAGTTAGGAAATGTAGTACATACTTATGACTCAATACTTCCACATAGCACAAGAAAGGTCGTGTTTGCAATAGCAAAATGTTGGAAATGACCTAAAAATATTGGAGATAATCTAAGTAATCAAAAAATACTAGAATATATTATACTACAAAATGATTATACTCTTACTGAAAGTGACAGTGGCTCCAATGAGAAAGCATATGGAAGAGAAAAACAGGAAAATAAACAGAGGTTTTTGTCTTGGTTGTAACAGATCCAATGCAGACTGAGAGGGGGCTGTTTTTCACAAAGTCACTAACCTGTGTCCTGCTCTCTGTCGCTGTACACTAAGGGAGCATGGACTTTCAAGAAGTCACAGAAGGCAATGCACTGCATAATGTTTTCATATAAAGTTTTAGAACTTGCAAAACTATAATAAATATTATACACAGATGTATAGATATTAGCCTGTAACAGCTATGGAAATGATAAACATCAATTTCAAAGTAGTATTACTTTGAGGGAGGACAGATGGTATATTAGGTAGGTTAGTCTTAAAATTATTCATATCCTTTAATTCTTCTATAGGTAATAAAATATAAGAAAATAATATTCTTTCACATTAACTTATTTTTAGTAATACTTACATCATATCATGGATTTTAATATTAATGTTAAGTTAGAACTAGCCCCAAATATTCAAAATAGCTAAATATGTTATAACACAAAATTTTATAATCGTTAGATGAGACAACATACACTGAGTAAGTACAGTGCTTGGCATTCATCAATGTTAGTTATTATCATCATAATATCACTGATATCACTACTGATACTTTTACTAAAAGATTAAGCATGGAAACTAAGTTGATGCATTAAACAGAGTAGAAAAATATTAACTGAAAAAGTAGAATGCTACTTACAATGTATACATTAATAAATGCAACATAAAATAAATATATGTATATCCATTAATGATTTTAAATAAATTGGAAACAACAGAATGATCTATTAATTTGTATATTAAAAATTAAGTTAAAATTAGTTGCTACTAGATTTTCTCATAAATGTATATTATATTATATTATCTTTTAAATTAAGTTTACTGCCATGATTTACATATATATAATGATCACACTCTTCATAGGGAACTTGTGCCTGTATGTGATATATCTTAGTTTCTCTTTTAGACCCATTCCCCTCCCATCTTTTCTACCCCTCTTCCTTTCCTTATTTAAAAAACTTTGTTTCCATTTTATCTTTTTTTCTCATTTTTTTCTTTTCCCTTCCATCCTTCTCCTCACCATTCTCCTTTCCTTTTGAACAATTACTTCCTATTTCACAATATCTATTATACATTTTGGTTCTTATTCACACTTTCAGTTTCTTATACAGTTTCTTAGACAGTGGGCTATTTACACATATGTATATGATACTATAAAGAATCAACAAATGAGATCTCATTAAAAGCAACTAACGGAGTGAAGGACAACTCACGGAGTGAGAAAAAAATCTTAGCCAGCTGTTCTTCAGACCTTTATATCTGGAATATATGAAGAATTAAAAAAAAATCAGACCCCGCCCCCATACTTAAAGACCCAGCCCACAAAATGGGTATGAAATGAACAGACATATCTTAGCTGAAGTATAAATGGCAAATAAATACATGAAAAAATGTTCAACAGCACTGATCATTCGAGAGATGCAAAATAAAACAAATCTGAGGTTCCATCTCACTCTAGAAAAAATGGCTATTATCAACAAATCTACCAATAACAAATGGTGGCAGGGCTGTGGGGAAAAAGGAATCTTTCTCCATTGTTGGTGGGAGTACAGACTGGTGCAACCACTGGGGAAATCAACGTGGCAATTCCTCAAAATCTAGGATTAGATGTACCATTTGACCCAGTTATACCCCTTCTTGGTACCTTCCCAGATCATACCACAGGTATATATGCACATCTATGCTTATAGCAGCACAGTTTGTAATAGCTAAATCTTGGAAACAATCCAAATGCCCATTAACCAATGAATGGATAAAAAAAGATTTTTTTATACAATGGAATGTTATTCAGCCATAAAGAAGGATAAACTTGAGACATTTATAACTAAATGGATGGACACTGAGACCATACTCTTAAATGAAACCTATATTAGTTTAAATTTCTACTTTACTGTGCTAATAAGCATAGGCATTAAAAAAATTTAAGAAAACACAATTGCAACAGCCAGTTGCATCTATACTAGTTATTTGTCATTATTGAAGAAAACCTTAAATAATTCAAGGTCCCTGAAATCAATAACCTTGAAAAGAAAATTAGTTTCTTTGATCCCATAACTCTTGTTTTCTTTTTTGATACCATAACTGTTATCTTGACAACACCATTATCTTTATCAGATATTTTATGGTTAGCAACTCTGCTTATTAAAAGAAATATCTTTAAAAATATTAGGTTGATCCAATGACTCAAATTACTATGTACTTGAAATTTAAGTTTCATCAAAGTTTTTCAGTCCACTGATAAAAGTCAGGAAGAAAATAAATCATTTATTATCTATCTTCATCCTAGCAGTGAATGAATCTGATACATACAGTCACCTGACCTTGAGTGCTTTGCAGAGGTCAAGAACATAGAGCCTACAGCAAGAAGTTCAGAGAATATGCAAAGAGAAGAGCAAAAGAATATTGTTTTCTTCACTCAGTTCGCTGTAAACCTCTTCTGGTCTATATTTTGAGAAAAAGTGTTGTGCAGCTTATTGAGAGTAATAGAATGTGTAGACCAATTTATCATCTCTTCTAGTCATGACTTTACTAGGGTTCCAGTAGCTATGCCTTTCTGCAGTCTCCTTTTATTAAAGTTTATTTGCTGTCATCTTCTGTGTCATCTATAACAGTTATTTGTCTGCATGTGTAGCCTCCACAGTACTGAGTATGAAAAGTTATGAGAGTGCGTTCTTGAATTTGAAGGGTTGAGGATCATTCCTCATCTGGGAAGTGTCATAGCACAGTGCAATGGAGGTATCACTTTTCTCATCTTGGACTCAAGTCAAGAAGTGGCCTTCTTACTTAAGGAAGAGAAATACAATCCTTCACATTGCCCAAGAGCAGAGACAACAGTTTGCAGAGGGAACACACATGGGGCCAGATTGCTTTGCCTAGAGAGACATTGCTAGAACTAACAGGCATAGGCCATTTTTGGATTACCATATCATATCTCTGGCCCACTCAGGGATCAGAAATACTTAGCTGTCCAAAGCAAATACACTAGGACTAGAGATGTCTGAGACAGAAAGCAATGGAGGCCAAATGGAGTAACATTAATACCAATGATACACATCATTCTCGGAGCTTACTAAGTCACTCTAGAAAGAATATACCACACATAGTTTCATGGTGTTCTCGGTTTCAGCTTTCATAGATCAATGAAAAGAAAAACATATTACAAAGCCTTGGTGAGAGTATTTTGCCTTAATAATCTCTTGTAGTTCACACACACTGTCTCATTTCTGGGATTTCCAATGACAAAGATTGTAATTACCCCCAAACTAAGCAGAGATTAGTTTGCTCATGTAATCTTAAACTGGCTCATGAAAGATCATAAAGAAATCAATGTCACAAACTAAACCTTAGCCAGTGAATTAATTTCTCAAGTCAATTACACACAGAATGAACCATACGTTGCGATGGAAGGACAATAAACATATATTAATTATTGAATCTATATATACCTAAAATATTACAAATTGGATTAATTTTATGACTATATTAGGATATCTTCAAATAATTTTTACAGACAATACAAGAATAGCTTTCATTCTGGAAGTGATTCATCTAGCATCTCACTGTTCCACAGTAATTATAGCAATATAAATGGAATTAATAAAACAATGTTATCTAAAAATGTTCCTGAAACCAATCATCATTTTTTATGCACCTGTTTGATGAGCATATTTTGGACACTGAATTCTTAGGTATTAACTGCATAATAAATAGAAAACCTTTACTATACACATGAATTTCTTTTATGTACATTTCCACACACAAATACTTCAGTAAACAAGACGTGAAAGTTTACACAGAGAGAAAAGCATTATAGACAATTGAAATAGTTTTCAAAAACATAATAAAGTACATTTAAGATTTACAAAGAATATTTTTGTTTCTTTAAAAAATAAACAATTAGCTCTTGCCATAAATAAAATCTGCCTTTGCAAATAAAGTCCCAATGATTTTTATAGCAAACTGTGATTAAATTAAGAAATAGAATTTTTAATAGAATCTTGCCTACAGCAAACTAAGGAAGTTTGGAAAACATTTTGCCTTGGAACTAAGGGGAAAAAATGTAGCTCTGTAATTGTTAAAGTGGCCAGTTAGGAATGTTATACATACCTAGTTAAGTAGATGTTTTACTCAAAAGGGAAGGTCAAGATCAAGAAAATAAGGGGCAAGCCAGATGTGGTGGCACATCCCTGTAATTCCAGTAGTTGGGAGGATGAGGCAAGAGGATTGTTGCGAGTTCAAGACTAGCCTTGGCTACAAGGTGAGCTCAAGGTCAGCTTGAACTGCATAGCAAGACCCTGTCTCAAAAAAAAAAAAAAGAAAAAGAAAATATGGGGCTATAAAGTTAATATGACTTTTCTGAGTGGACAAATGATCAGATTCTCATGATATATTTTAGGCTAAAGAATTTTGTTCTTTTCATTGTCAAAGCTCTTATTTGCATGTTGGATTTTTTGTAATAAAAGAAATAAAATTTTATATATTGACTTTTTATTCTATTACATCGATGACAGTTTTTTCTTTGTCAAAATATAAGTACTTGCTATTAATCATGTCCTACTTTTATTATGGAAAATCAATAATCATTTCTATTTTGAAAAGGAAAACTTAAAGTTGGACATTTTACCTGAAGAAGAGGAAATGCTCTCACAAATTTCTACCACACTTAGAAATACCCTGGCAAGATCTGTACACTTGACTATGTGCTATATTGGAGGAAGCCCAAGTAAAGCCACCCACCAAAAATGTAACTATTGATTAAATAACAGGAGTGCCCTGAGGATTTTTGAATGCATGTAACCTTAATTAGATATATTAAAACGAAACCTCCTTCTGACATCACCAGCACCCTGCCCCCCCCACAAAGTCCCAAAGGCTGAAAGAAGTGCAAGGAGCAGAGTGTGGAGATAGGAGAGCATAAAGAGCCACACTAAAAGCTTCACATGATAGCCTCAAGATCAAATAAAATCTACCTTGGCTTTTGGATATGGTTTTGGTAGCTCTCTAAGCCTTTTGTTAAAAGGATGGGTAGGGAGTTCTTACAACTGGTCTCCTGTAAAAGAAGTATAAAAGAAACACTAGAGATTGAAGAACCTAAGGTACACAAGGCATTGCTGGATTGAGCTGTTCACATCAGAAGAGATTATGCTTAGGAGTCAAAACTTTTCTTCTCTGTCACATAAAGATGGTGCTAGGGAAGATGTGAAACACGCAGGACCTATGTGTTTGGAGATGATCACTGAAATCTTATTACATTGCCATGTCACTTTGTCACACAAACATGCACCACATACAACTTCTCTCTCCTTTTGAGAACTGAAAAGTTAATTCTTCAAGATATCAACCAACTGTTGATATCTTGGCAACCAAGAGTTGCCAACTTTCCCACAATATATCACAGATGGGTTTTGACTCTACATATCTTATTGTAAACAAATTCCTTCAGATAATTTGGTAAACCACTATGAAATAGTGACAGTGATTCATACTAATACTCACTGAGAAACAATGTCTGAGTATCTGTTCTAAAGTTGTTAAACTTCTAAATCCTTGGTTCACATCACAACAATATTTACAAAAATAATGGCAGAAAATACAAGGCAGAAAATACAAATACAAGGCAGCTTAGATGGCATAGGCAGATTATTTATTTTTACACAATAAACCTACATAATCTCATTTTGTTTTTCAATCATGTAGGGCGGAAATCAATGGTTCAATGGTTGTTCACTGTTAACTTGGATAAGTTTTCCATAGATAACTACATTCTGTTTTCAAATTAAGAAAGGAAGATGAAAGAACTATTACAGACAACAATTATGCCAAGGAGAAAGTAAGTCAGATTTCTTTTTAGTTGCTCTAAAAACTTTACTTCTGTATCCCACGTCTGACCCCATTGTGCCTAAAATCCAATAATCTCAGTCATAGCCTAAAAAAAAACATTTACCCAAGTTCAATTGATTATACTGTTTCAAACAATATTTTATTTTATTCTTTTTTTGGTACCGGGGATCAAACTCACGACCTCGCGCTTACCAGGCAGGCGCTTCAGCCACTGAGCTAAATCCCCGGCCCACAAACAATATTTTAAATTATATACTTTGCAATATTATGAAAATTAACTGGCACACATTCACTTATTTCTACTTTTTATTCATTTATTTCTAAAGAGAACAATATATTAGGATCAAATGTCCCTAAAGAAAAATAATGATATAATTTGCTACAGTTGAATCTTATGATGTATCAGGCACTGTGCTAAAAACTTTGTATTCCTAATACTATCTTCCTAAAAGATACAGTTGTCACCTCCCTCCCCGCCTTCTAAGGATAACAGTGAAGGCTTTACAAGTCATATATAATTGCCTATTATCACAAAAGACTCAATGAGTTCTGTCTAAACTTCAAGGCCAAAACTCTTATTACCTTTACATACTGTGTTTCATCTCTAATATACTTGACATCTAAAACCACTAAACTGTGAAGCTTCAATATTCTCAATGCAACAGAGTTTGTCAAAGTCAACTAGTCTATCTGCCTAATTTTAGAGATAAGAAATTTGAAGGTGAAATGCCCAGGATTATGTCAAGAAGAGTACAGGGTTGTGTACAGCACCTGTTCTTGGGTTTGTGCTTAGGATCAACATTCCCAGACTTGGGGATCAGAAGCCTCTTTTCAGCTTTGGGATGCTGCCAACACTCTCAGCTGCTTGTGGCTGACATACTACCCTATGCAAGGACCCTAGGGCACATGTCTGTGATCTTCAAATAAGTGTACATTCTGGTCCTACCTTTTCCCACCAGTAATAACACCTGCTGGTAGGAAGTCAATTACTGGAAATAGTGAATGAACCCGTTCCCACTTCTGACTCACTGTGGGGATAAGTTATATCCAGCATGACATTTAGGCAAGCCAAGCAATTAACTGCATAAGCCGCTGTATAGTCTGACTACAGTTGGGTGAAATAATTATGCCTAATCCTTGCAGCCTCCCTTTAAACTACTAGTATGTAAATGCCACAATGTGATGCAAAGAAACCAGGATAAACATGAAGGGAATGGATGATGATCTCAGTGTTCATAAGTACCTATAATTCTTTCCTCCTTGGGCACAAACTAGAAGTTACAGTATTTCTTCATTAATTCTATTTTACTCCTTTGTCCCTGTGAATTAAAATGAGGCCATGGATAAGAGCTTTTTCACTGTAAAACTGGAAAAGCATCTTCTCTAAGCATTTATCTTGAAAATATGACCTATATATATTATTTTGTATTATATGAGTTTTAAAAATTTACCTTATTTTACAGAGAATAAAACCAAACAGAACAAAACAGAATAAAGCTACTCAGAAGAGAAAAATGAAAGCCATACAGGACTTCAAAACAACATAATAGGAAATTAACAATGGCGGGCCAGGGATTTAGCTCAGTGGCTTAAGTGCCTGCCTGGCAAGCGCGAGGTCGTGAGTTTGATCCCTGGTACCAAAAAAAAAAAAAAAAAAAAAAAAAAAAAAAAAAAAAAAAAAAAAAAAAAAAAAAAAAAAAAAAAAAAAAAAAAAAAAAAAAAAAAAAAAAAAAAAAAAAAAAAAAAAAAAAAAAAAAGAAATTAACAATGGCTACCCTAATGTCTTGTTTTCTTCAAAATAGCTGTCATTACCATCAGACATAATAAAATGAAACAAAACAAAATGAAACCTATCAAAGCAAAAGTATGAAAGTGTATTTTAAAGAGAATAAAACCAAACAAAATAAAACAGAATAAAGCCAATCGAAACCAAAAAATTAAAGTGATACAAGACTTCAAAGTAGGATAACAGGAAATCAACAATGGCTACCATAATGCCTCTTATAATCTTCAAAACTGCTGCCCATACCATCAGACAAAATAAAACAAAACAAAACATAATAAGGCCAATCAAAACAAAACAATAAGACAGAACAAAACAGAACAGAACAATATTTGATTTCAAAAACAAGACAGAAGGAAATCCCCCATGTTTGCTCTATTGCATATTGTTACCCCCTTAATAGATGCTCAGACTACTGGCCTTAAGCCTGCAAAGTCAATCTATAGATACAAGAATTAAGTTGTTTTGGTACCTCAGTTGCTATCATCTCAGCCTGTCCTCTGAATCAGCTGGCTGCTCACAGGGTAGAGGAGGGGGAGGTGTTTTGTCTCCCAGCCCATGTGCCACCTGATTCATGGGAAAGGCAATTTGGCTGCTTGTTACTCTTCCTAGGCCCAGCGTGGCTTCCTGCATTATATGAGTTTAAATTCAGACAGTGAGGCCAAGTAAAGTCAGGAGTCAGGAGATCTGGCTTTTGGCGCTGCTTACTAAACTACACAGCTGCAAGAACCCGGGCAACTGACCTGGGCCTCCCTTAGTTCAAACAGCAGTAAAATAAAGGAGTTGGATTACACAAAGTCTCTGTCTAGTTCTGTCTCATTCCAACTTTCAAGATTTTATTATTTTTCCAGGAAGAAGCAATACTGCTTGACAAAAAGGCAAGGCACCATCTATTCAGAATTGTACTTCCAATGCTCCACCAGAATGCCACCAAACAGTGGCCTGCCCCCATTCAGGGAGCCATGATTCAGGGGGTTCCAGAGTATGGGCCATAGCAGACACCTTCCTGAAAGGCCAGTGGTACTTACTCACATTTCTAGAGAAAAATGAAATAATTCAACTAGCATTTTCATAAGTAGTAATAACAATGCAACCTTTTAAAACATCATAAAGAGTGAAATACTTTTAAGATAAAATGTTTTTTAAAAACTTTACATTTAAAAGGTCATGCATACTCATAGGACCACGAGAATGTGAAACTTATGTCTACAGAAAAACCACAAATGCTCACAGAGGCATTATAGCCTTAGAATGACAACACAACTATCCATCAACTGATGGACAAACAAAACGTGGGAAAGCTACATAGTGGAATTTTATCCATCTATAAAAAAGAATAAAATACTATACAGAGATTTAGCTCAGTGGTGTAAGTGCCTACAAGGCAAGCGTGGGGTCATAATTTTGATCCCTGGTACCAAAAAAAAAAAAAAAAGGAATAAAAGTACTGATAGGTGCTACGACATCGATTAACCTTGAAAACATTACACTAAATGAAAGCAGTCAGACCTCTTATGTAAAATATCCATGGCAGGCAAAGATGCAGTATTGAAAGGTAGAGTTAGTGGTTGGCATGGGCCAAGGAGAAAGGAGAATGCAGAATGACTTCTAATGGGTCTGTCCTGTTTCTTCTACTGAATTTCCTCTGGGGTGATAAAAATACTCCGGGATTAGGTCATGGTGACAGTTGCACAACATTTTATTAACGTGCTAGAAATTAATATACTTTCAAGAGTGAATTTTATGGTCTGTGAATTAGATCTAAGGTTTTTACAAAGCCACTTAAAGCAAGTCCCCACATTTCCAGGGCAAAGGGAAGAAGCCTTGAGGTTGTGTTTAAATGCTTACCTTAAAAGTACTTCTTTGACGAGGTTCAAATGGATCGCCATTTGAACCTTTGTGTTTCTAAGTATTAAACTCTATGTGGGCCTCATTCATTCAACAAACATTAACTGGATCCTATTATGAGTGGCATTCCAGTGCAGGCACTGGAGAACAGAGTAACAAATCAAGCAAGAATCTATCCTATAAGGTGTATTTACATTTATTTTAAACAAATGGTCTACTTAAATGAGACTTTTGGCTGCACTACTTGACATTCTAATGACAATTGTGCAACCACCACTTGCTTAAACCAGCTGTGTCGCAGTATCATGAAAACACCATTTAACAATACAATAGAGAAAGAAAAAAAACCACTTGTTTATCACGGCTTTGTTGGTTTTACTGTTCAGCCATGTGGGACATTTAAAAACAGAACAGCACTCGCTGTTCCTCCGCCCAGGGTACTACCCCTGACTCCCCCCACCCCCACCTCACTTCACCCAAGCTTCCCCCTGCATTACTGGGGAGGATCCCTCCCCAGCACGCCTCTGTTAATCACCTCTTCTCTCCCCATTATTGCTTTCCATTCTGTGTCCTTTTTCTATTTCTCCATACTCCTTACAGAAATTTGACTTTAAATTACACTTATCGGTTTTAATTCTTTAAGGTCCTACTCATCCCAACCTGTAAGAGGACTTGGTCAGTCTTGTCCATGAATATGTCCACAGGGCTTGCAAGACAGTTTGGACTGAATAAGTAAACTAAATAACTGGAAAATAAATGGATAAAATCCTTCTTAAACTTTGATGCTACCCCCTGAAATGCCTCCTTCTAGGAGAGGGAAAAAGTTTTATTGGACTAAGGGATTTGTGGCAGGTACTGAGCACTGGGCTGAGGTAATAGGGGCCATGCTCACAGCACGCTCTGGAGTGTGGAGCCAGAGGGTTGGTCTGCCAGATTCCCAGGGGACAGGGAATTCAAGGTCTCTGGGAAAGAACTCTGGTGAGGATCATACTCATCATGCATGTCCATCAATACCATAGGAAACCAATTTTTCCTGCTGATTGTAGTCCTGAGTCTGCACAATCTGTACATCTCAGTACTCTGGCAGGAGGCGAAGCATCATGCTAGTCAGAGCTTCCCAGCCCTGAAAGGTACCACTGTATATCTCGAATGGAGTGACCCCAGGAGGTTGCTAAGGGTTTTTTGGGGGGCAGGTGGACTCTTGGCTGAGCCTAGAGTGCCAGGTTGGGAGAGGAGACAGAATCAGCAGCGGCACCACCACCACTACCATGACACCATGGCAGAAACACTGTCCCATGTAGTTCCCTCATCCCAAGAGACAGAAGCTTGCTCTTCCCTTGTTTTTATTTCCCTTCTTAACCAGTTTACATTCAGTGCTCTTCTATTCCCTTTTAACGCCCTTCATTTCCTTCTTTTACTCAACAGTCACTAGATTTTGCTCACCAAAGTAAAATCTCAGGTGAACCCAGTGGAATAATTTCTCACTGGGAATGAAGTAACTTAAAGTATCTGGAAAAAAATTACAGAACTGTTTGACTGGCTTCACATTAAATTTATGACAATACATCTCAAATAAGCCTTTTTACCCATAGAAGTCCTGCTGTGCTTTTTTAGTAACTTGACTTTCCAATTGCCAAGATGGCATTTAACATTTTCTCCTTTGTTTGCAAAACCTGTCCTTCCATTTTTGCTTCCTATTTCTTTGGAAAAATAGAAGCACTAGAGTAGAAGACACTCATGGTCCTACTATCAAATTAGCAACCATGGCTTCAACCACTCCATCTTCTATAACTTCCTTCCTGATCACTCTGTCCTAATTAAGAGTAAGACCCTCCAATATATAGCCTGGATCTCAGCTTTCACCTTTCTGAGGACCTCACTCCTTCAATCTCCTACTTTACTTTCTTTCCACTAGATCATTCCCATTAATCATAAGCATGTTCCTGAAATATATCCTATTATTTTTGTTTTTAGAACACCACCTTAACTTCATATCTCCTCTTTCTAGCTATGGCTCTAACTTTGCTTCCTTTCACAACAAAATTGTTCATAGGTATCTTTCCTTACTCTTTTTACTGCTGCATCTTCAATATCTGATGTTTTTGTCTCAATGTTCTACTGAAACTGCCATAACAGTTCAATCTTGAAATGTGGTATCTTAGTCACTTTTTTTGTCACTGAGCCAAAATACTGAACACCAGCAAGTGAAAGAAGGGGCAGTTTATTCTGGCTAAAAGCCTGTAGAGGTTTCAGTTCACATTATCCGTGCTCTGAGGATGGAATAGCAGATGGGCAAGGCAGAGGAGGGTTGCTCACTACATGGTAGTCCTGAAGCAGAGACAGTGAAAGGAGGAACTGGAAGAGACAACTTTCCAGGCCACACCTAAAGAGACGTACCTCCTCCACCAAATCTCACCTCCTAACAGCAAGTCAGCTAATAAACTCATAAGTATCATGCCCCCATTATCTGATCACTTCCCAAAGCCCCACCTATGAGCACATGAGGGTTTGGGAGGGAGCTCTAGATATAAACCATAAAACTTGGCTTCTTAATAACCCTTTAATCAAGACACTCCTTGATCTTGAATTACACTATCAGTTCCCACAGATCACAGGTAGGGTGATGTTTTGGTTAATTTTAGATGTCAACTTGACTAAACTAAGTGACACATAGGTAGCTGGCAGGAATTACTTTTGTGTGTTTTCAGAGAGACTAGCATTGTAGTCAGTCCACTGAGTAAGGAAGATCTGCTATCACCCAATATGGGCTGGCACTCTACAACTGAGAACCTGGATGGGTTTGCACTTTCTCCTGGAGCTAGTAAATACGTACATGCTGAGTAAGTGAATGAAAGAGGGAATGACGTGAAGCAAGGGTTGATGCTGAGGAATCTTCTTTCCCCATGGGATACAATGAGATTACTCACTGTCATGACTTTAAAATATAACTGTTTCACAGTGTGGGTCTGCAATGTCTCCCAAAGGCCCATGGTTTAAAGGCTTGATCTCTCGATGGTAGTGCTCTTGGAAGGTGGCAAAAACTTCAGGAGGTGGAGCCTATTAGGAAGAAAGTCACTGGGACCATACTTTTGAAGGATATATTTTGTCACCTACCCTCTCACCCTGGTCCCTTCTCTCTATCTTCTGCCTGGCATAAAGTAAACGGCTTTCCTCTAACACCCCCACCACCACCCTTCCTCTGCCTCACTGCTGTAGGACCAAAAGCAATAATGTTAGCTGACCAAGGACTGAAACTTTTGGAATCATGAGCCAAAACAAACCTTTTCTTCTATAAACTGATTTTTTCTCAGGTATTTTGTCACAGTGATTGAAAGCTAGCATAAAAATACTTCTCAATTTGTATATTTTTTATTGTGTCCCCTTATTGCCACCTTGGAAATACTGTACTCCAAACCTAAGCTTATGAATTATCAGCAAAAACATTGGCAGTTCTCAAGTCTTCCCCAGATTAGTTACTGTCTTAAGAATCTCTTAATTCCTTCCTTCCCATTCTTCTTATATTCTTATATTTAGATTCATTAAGTCTAGCTAGCATTACCTCTAATATAAATTCAATGTACCCACTTCTGTGTTACCTCAGCCATAACTATTATTGTTTACCCAAATTACGTCCACCAGCATAATCTGCAGCATCCAGCTCTTGTTTACTCCCACAGTCTCCCCTCACTAGGCCTCTGCCACAGTGGCCTTCCTTTCTGTTTTTCGAATACTCTACGTCCTTCCTGCTTTCATGCATGTGCCTTCCCCAACTCCTCTTTCTGGACGAATTCACACCAGCTCTCAGGGTGACTGGTGCATTCTCACCCCTCAGCTGCTCTGTCACCACTGCAGAGGCTGCCTTCAGCAACCCCACTAAAGTGGTTCCTCTGCCCTGTACTTTTCTTTTCTCAACTTGCTTTACTTCAGTCACAGTACTTAACTTGTAATTAATTTTATTCCATTTAAAATGTATTTGTTTAGTGTCTATTACCCCCAAGAGACTTTAAGGTTCATGAGGGCAAGGATCTATGATTAAAAAATGCCAATATACAGTAGGGATTTAGTAAGAGTTTGTTGAATACATAAATAAATGTTAACTCCTTCATTTCCTTTCCTTGTAGTATTAATTTCTAGTGAACAGAGAAATTTGATGAGTTTACCATAATATTAGGAATCAGATAATAACTTTTTTATTATCAGAGTAATACAAAAATGGGTAGGGGTAGGCGAAAAGAAACTGTATCATGAGGCAAAGGAGCTTTCAGGGAGCTACGTGGTGTGCTACAGATGAACAGCAGATGACTGGGTCAGATGTGGTGATCTGGATGATGGAGACTACAAAGTGCCATGCTGATAAGGTCACAAGCTGAGACAGCCCATCCTGAGGCCCTCTGACAGGGAACAGCAGTGCTGTCACAGGGTTCAATGTGTCCTTGCTTCCACGTCAAGTGTGGGAAACTTAATCTCCAATGCAGTAACACTGAGTGGTAGGAACTTGAGAAGTGACTGGGTCATGAGGGAACTATGAGTGGCTTCCCGATAACAGGATGAGGTCAGCCACTTCCTCTCTTGCCCCTTGCACCTTCCATGTTGAGAGGACACAGCACAAAGGTCCTTACCACACGCTGGCACCTTGATACTGGATTTCCAGCCCTCAGAACTGTGAAGAATAAATTTTCTTCTCTTTATAATTTACACACTCTGTGGTGTTCTGTTATAGCAGCATAAAACAGATCAAGACAAGCATATAAAACACATTACTTAGCATGCAATCCTGGCCCAATAAACATGCTGGTATAACTTATTATAATTCATGAAATTTTTTTCTGAAGTTCATCTACATATGCAACATTAATCTCAGTTTGATTGACTGAAGAAAAACTTTTTGTAAACTTCAAGAGAAATACAATGTATCTTATTACAAATAAAGAAAACAAAATGAAATAAAGTAGTACCTTTTAGCAGTATTATATTTAGGGTTGGTATGGTGGCACACTTGTAATCCCAGCACTTCAGAGGCTGAGGCAGGCAGACTGCCACAAGTTTGAGGACAGCCTGGACTACATGGTGAGTCCAAGGACAATATGAACTACATAGTGAGACCCTGTCTCAAAAAAAAAAAGTTTGAACTAGAAGTTTTGTATTTGGGAAGAGGTCTGTAATTCTCTGGCTCAGGCTAGAAAAGATCAAATGGAAGAGGTGAGAAGTCAAATTCTAGATATAATTTTGAATTCATCACATTTATTTTACAAACTGTAACTATAATAGCCACAGCATAATCTTTAAGTGTATTGAAATTTCTCTACATAAAATGGCAACCAGTTGATTTCACTTGAAGAGAAAAAGGAATGAGAATGGAATGTAGCAAGGGTGGTCAAATTAAATCACAGATTTATTGCCAAGCATCATCAACCACTAACGTTTGAACTCTCAACATTATAGTCCAATGTAGTTTTCTATTCCTTCAGCTTCTATGTCTCCTTCGGAGAGGCTGCCTCTAACTACCACATCAAAAGAAACTTTCCTCGGTTACTCCATTGTCAATTTGCTTCAGTTCTGTCACGATACTTACTAAGATTGACTGAGGTGTGCATGTCCTGCTCTGGTGATTTTAGATCTTTTTTTCTCTGATAATCAAGTCCATTATGCTTTCTTGTTTTGCACTGTTGATGTGGAGAAGTACTACCTGTAATTCATTTTGGAGTAGGGTCTTTGCACTGTTTATTCCTTCTGCTTGGGAATGTTTTTCCTTCAGAAGGATATATGGCTTACTACATTATTTCATGTAGCTCTCTACTCAAAGGATTCAGCAGAGAGGCCTTCCTTTATTTCTCTATGTAGAATAGCCTCCCAAGTCCCCACCATGACATGATAAGGCTAAGTCCCTATCATGGTTTATTTTTCACAGACTCTCCCATTAAATGACAAAGCTTCAACTGTTCATTGCTTGTGTCCCCCTACTAAAAGATAAACTCAATGTTTTTATTCACTGCTGTTTTTTCTAGCTCATAGAACACTGCCTGCTGAATACTACCTATTCTATACTACCTACAGAATAGGTAGTATCTAAAAGATGTTTATGGTGGATTAATTAATGGTCAACTTGTAACACTCATCTGAACTGAATCAGCATGGTTCTGGGTGTGGAAGGCCTACCTGAGGATTGTTGCCAAAAGCATAAAAAGAGAACTGGAGGGAAACATAGTGAGATGTTGACTTTTCTGGAGAAGACTGTCAAGCTACTTTTCCTGACATGAACTCAGCTGTTCTTATCCTCGGGGTCCTGTCAACTGAGGATAACTGTTTCTTTTTAGGGGAGCTCTGGTCCTTTCCTTGAGCATTGCTTCCTGATTCCAGTGCAGATCCCTCAGCCTGGTGGCACAGATCCTTCATCTTGCTAGTGCAGACTTTCTAGCCTCCACCACTGACTTTTGAGCCTTCCTAGTGCAGATCCTTGATACAGACTTACATGAGACATTGTCGTGGACTCTAAGCCAACAGGTGGACTCATGGAGGACTTTACTAAGGGCTCTAGGTCTCCAGCTGAACTCATGCAGGACATTGCCATGGGATTCAGGCTTCAACTGGATTCTTTGGGTCGCTAGCATGTAGACACATCTTGACTCTTCTGCATTTGACTGGGTAATATAAAATAGTTCTATAAATTATGTGTCTTATATTAAATATATTCCCTTGTAAATCTTGAGTACAACACTGATTGAATAGCTGAATAGGCTGATGATTCAAAAACAACTACTTACGACTCTTCTCTTCTTCTTCAGTGTACCCTATACAAACATAGTCAGTTAATTTCTCTAGTGTACAATTTGAAGTCACTCCACTTTTAATTACTTTTGCTACCAGATTTAAATTCTTGGTCCTGCCACCCTAACCTAAGCCCACTCTTCCTGCCTTTCTACTACACCCATTACAACCTAGGTCACTTGTTGCTTGGACTTCTTATTGATGTGCTTCTCCCAGTTCCCATCTTCGACCCTCGATGCTTAAAGGGTTCTTAGTCTTTCCAGTGTCTTTACAGTGTGAAAGTGAACAACCAATGCTTTGCCATGTATAAAATGTGTTCTTACTTCTTTGGAGTAAGATTTAGTTTGAGGAAATTGCCTTTTATCAATGAGTTGCTTTCTTGTTCCTAAGACAAAATGCCCAACACCCAATATTAAAGGTGGAAAGGTTTTTACTTAGCTCACAGTTTGTAGATGTTTCAACCCATAATCGGCTGGCTCCAAGGCAGGGTGGCATATGAGAGAGGAGCAACAGTTCATGGTGGAGGAAGGCATCAAAAGCAACAAGTGAGAGCAAAAAGGAGTAAACAAGTCTCTTTCTGTCCCCCCCCCCTTTTTTTATGTTATCCAGACTGCAGGGATTAGGGTAGTGTCAGACCAATTGGTGGATTTATCCAGCAATCACCCAGCCTTAATCCCAGTACCCTTAATCCCAGCATCGCACTATTGACCAGTCACATGCTCCTCTGAAAAGCCTGCCCCTCCCCACGACTATATGAGGCTTTAGTGAGACATCTGGTCACAAACCATAATAGAAATCACCCTTCTTCTTGAGTAGTGTTTCAATCAAAGAAATATCTCCCAAGAACCTCCGAGTGCCAGTCAGCTATTCATTCTCTGGAATTTTTTTACTAGGAATGTGAACACTCAAGAACCGAGAACAGCAGAAGGCAATTCATCTCAACAGTAGTTCCTTGAGGAGACACCTGCGGTCCAGGGCTCTGTGGCTGCCTTGGTTAAAGTCCTTTGGGATGTCTTGCTTGTCAGCTTCGCTTACTGTCCTCTGTATTACCCCCATGGCCTTCCAAGAAATTCTCTTATTTTTCTTTTCTTCAGCCCTATTTTAGCCAGAGTTAGCTTTTGTTGTTTTTGATGTTTTTTTAAACCAAAATAATTTAAGTTATAAAATTATTTATTGTACTGAATTATTTATTGAATTATGTATTGTATTTATTGTAGAGTCTCTTATGGTGTGGGTACCATATAAAATTATTTATTGTAGAGTCTCTTATGGTGTGGTGCAAAATTATAGGTTTAAATTGTACAGTAATGATGATAATTAAAATAAAAATATCATTTATTAGTATTTTCTATGTATATTACATTCTTCTAAGTGTTCATTACACATTTACTCATTTGGCTGTCACAAGAACCCTGTAAGGAATGTATGTGTTTTTTACCATCCTAATTACACGTATAAGGAAACTGAAGTATGAAGGTGTAAATGTCTTGCCCATAGCCACATATTCTGTAAGTAGGAGTCCTAGAACTTGAAGCTAAGTGATCTGACTGCAGAGCTCTGCCGTTACCTTCACAGAATTATCTCTCTAGGAGAATACTTCTTATTAAATGAGATCAGGAAATATTGCAAGCTACTCTCATAAGTAGACCATAATGTTAAGTCAAATATATCAGATATACAAACAAATATTCCATGGTTTCTCTTATATGAGAAATCTAAAATATAAATATGCAGCAAAATAAAAGATGGGTAATAAAAAATAGAGAGCTAGATCTTATGCAAAAGGAGAGGGGATCACAGGATAGGGGTAGGGGAAGAGGATGAAAAAAGAATTAAGATATGTTATGCACATATACCAACTTGCTATGAGGAATGTGATCATTATGTCCATTAAATATGTACTCATAAAATAATACAAATAAAAAAGTAAACTACAGCAGTTTAATAAAGTAAGTTATAAATAATGTACACAAGCTTTTAAAAAATCTTTCTATTTTTAAGTTCTTAAATGTTCACTGTTGCCTAGTCCTTTGAGCAAGTATGCTGGGAATAGCCTTTAGCTTGAAATGCTGTCTGTCTTTCTTGTATAAGCCACAATAACCATACTGCATCACTTGTGAAGAGTAAGAAACACATTAACGGCTATCGAGGCTTCCCATAGTATTCAGTTGTGCTCTGGTAGCACCACACCATTCCCTCACATCCTCCCTCTGGGTGTCAAATGGCCCCAGCCTCCCGTCCAGCTTGGCTGGCAGCATATGACAGTCTTCTTAGTGGAAGGTGCACAGAAGCATTGTAAGCCATTTCTAAGAAACACCACAAAACATTCTACATTAGTCTCCTCTTTCTCCTTCCCTGGTGAGGCAAATTTGAAGGGGTAGCTGGTGTGAGATGGAGTAGGGCTGCTCAACCCATGGGATTGCAAAGTGGGTGAGAAGTGAACTTTGTGTTACAGCATCCAAATTTCAGAGTCTGTGGCAGAGGCTTGCATTAGTTACTCTGACACCATTTTCCTAGAAACAGCTGTACTGATGCATTTGCACTGCATTCCTTTAGCCTGTTAGTCACAAGTATGCAGAGTCACCATGGAATGCAGGCTATATGACTAAAAAGGTACCTTGGCCCATTTTCTGCTGTTGTAACAATATGAAACACCGGTTAGTAAACAACTGAAGCTTATGTGGCTCATGATTCTGGAGGCTGGGAAGTCCAAGAAAGGCAGCTGTGGAAGGACCTAATCCTGCGTCACAGTACAACAGAGGGGCAAGTGAGCGCGTGCAAAACAGACAGGCAGGAAATCAGGCTGAGTCTCATCCTTTTACCAAAGGAACCCACTCCCTGCTAAGTCATTCATTCCTAAGACGAGGACTTAAACATATGGGAATCTGTCACGAAGTCAGAGCCTTCATCACATAATCACCTATTGTAACCCCAAATATTGTGTATAGTCATCCAAGTATTGTAATTCTTTTTGTAGTCTTCCTCACAATCCAAAAAGTTATATTTATAATCCCACTGAGATGTTATTGGAATCCCAGCAAGTTAATTCCAATCTACCACCTCCAATGCAACCCACTGCCACAGTAAATACACTAATATATATTCCAAATTAAGGGCAGCCAAGGGGTTCTAAATCCAATCCCCCTTGAGGATGTGTGGACAAAGGCCCTGATCCTAGGCCTCTGCTAGAATTTATTATCCTCTGAAGAAGGGGGTGGCTCAGGGATGAGTGACAGTGAAGATGGTGGAAACTACATGAGTACTTGAGCTGACTAGCCAGGTAGTGAGAAAAGCATCTTTGCAAAATGCAAAGATAAACATATGCAGAAGGATCAATTTGCATAATTAAATTAAGGCAGCAACTGAATTACTTTAGGAGGCTGTTGCTTCAGTTTCTGATATGTAAATTTTTGTGCCCTGGGGAGTCATAGCCTCTTTACCCTGAGGCCAGTTGACCTTCCTGGAGCTGACTGGCTCTACTATCCCACTGTGCTTACATATTTTAGAGAGAGCACTATGGGAGGAAATAGGAGACTATCTGATGGCTTTAGAGATTACATACCAGTACCTGGGCTAGCTTTATTTGCAATGCTTAGAGCCAATTGAAGAGAGAAGGAAATACCACAGTCAGCTTTGAACATATCAGTACAAGGAAATAAGTCTCCATATAATCAAAGTTGCAGCAATTGTTCTGCATTCAAGGGAGTCACTCAAGGTGTCTCCCACAATCATCCATTGAAGGTCCCACCTCTTAGCACTGTTACAAGTTAGGGAGAACACATTCAAACCAAGGCAAGAGAAAATACAGATAAATCAGCTAGGTGGAAGTCTGGCAAGCAAACTTTCACCCTATGTGCTAGAAGTGTTAACAATGATTATTACACAATTACTATGACTTTTCTGAGGGAAATACGAATTAATTTTCACTTAAACTTCAAAACTGTACCCAGAGGATGTAGGGATGCATAGAAGAAGCAGAATTTCAGATGTTTTAGTTAGATCAGGACCAATGAAGCAGACCTTGCCTCAAGGTTGAGAGAGTGTAGTTTATTTAGATGGTTTGGCAGTGGGATGGGGTGATAAAAGAAGAGTGGATGGAGCTAATGAGAATGTCTTTAAGTTGCTACAGAGTTCTGAAGTTTAAACTTGGGGAAATGCTCTGGGAAACACTGTAAAACACACACCCCAGAATCATTCCAGACAAGAAGTGGAAGAGCTAGGAATTTATATATAACACTCTACCATCACTAATTAAGACTCCCTAGAGAGATGTGATTTCTAGGTATTTCTGAATCACAGAAGTATAATTTCCATCCTTAGGAGATAAGTGAAGAAAACATCAGAAACTAGGTTTTATAGCACATAAAAAGAATTTTTAAAAATCTGTAAATATTTGATCACTGCTTACTGAGTGTCTCCTATTTGCAAAGCAAAATTCACACATGTACACACAGTGCAATGGTTTAAAGTAGGCGATTCTGAGATGTCAGTTCCAAAGTATTGCCATTTCACTGGAAACAGTGTAGAAGTTATAGAGCATAATGGTGTTTTCATAAGCCAAAGCAATGTAACCTCTCTTCTATTAAAAATTCTTCATAATAACAAAGAAAGAATTTAACACCTGATATATCTAATGTGTTTCAATAATTCCTGAGTATGCATAATTATATTCACTCTATAGCAAAAAAAGGTCTTGGGAGAAGAAATAAAAAGCAATCTCAGTTGCAAATATACAGTATGATGTGAACATTTCAGCCATAAAAGCACTAAGCTGAGTAGTAATTTTTAATTTTACTTTTATTACTAAATGCTTTATGTGTCTTCTTCATCCAGTTGTTTTCTACTACTGAAAAGTGCCTGTTTGAATCATGTAATTCATGTTCTATCATGATATTTTACCTTTGCTTTTCCTAAACTTTTTTAGTACTTTTTAACCTTCAGACTCAGGAACATTGTTCTAAGATAGCTTTAACCTTAGGAAATAAATACACAAATTCTAATTAGTGCTACTTCTTAGCTCATAGGTCTTCAAAATTATGTAGACTTTGGTGGGTATAAGTTAGTCATTCTTAAGTTTACTCACACAAAAGGAAGAGAAATGTAAACAAATTAAACAATGATAACAATAACAACCACGGTCAAATATATTTTATGTTTCCCCTGCTCCCCAGAAGTTTGGAATATTCTAGAGGGCTATAGAGGAGGTTGGGGTAGGGAAAGCTTACAAGAACTAGTGTAAAAAACAGAGTCCAAGTTTCCCCAGACACTAAGTTGCCACAATATCTACCTATTGATTAAATGAATGAGTGCTTATCACACTGATGATCCCATTTAAAAGCCAAAGATTTTGGTTATTTCGATATTTGGCCTTAAACTCATACTTTCCTGAGTTTGGTTTCCAGCTCCATCATTCCTACTGTGTGAACGATTTACTCCCTTGGGTTTCCTCATCTGCAAAGCAGGACTGAGACTACTTACTTCATAAGGTTATTGTGAGACAATGGAGATCTTATGCATAGAAGAACAGCACAATGTCTGGTCTAAAGCTCCTTTGCCCTTCTGCTGCTTTGTTCTTACAGCTGTTCTGTTTGTGGTAGGCTGTAAGCTCACCCAAGAACAGGGATAGGTTTTGTTTATTTTCTTAGGTGCTCCTGTGCTTAGTCCTGTGCTCTGCACCAAACAGGTTTGCATTAAATGAGAAAAAGTGAACAAATATTTGTTGAAGGTAAGTATGGCTGGGCCATGGCCCTGAATGAAGGTGGAGAAATATGCAATGTCTTTAAGCATAAAAGTTTACGTGGTAAGTGAATCTGGATCTGCATGAATAAGATAACTTTGTGATCGAACTCATCATGACATATATTAATAAGTAAACACTTTCTTCAAGTTGACCATTGTGGAAGGCCATTCTCATATTTTGCTTTTGCTCAAAGCATTCTAAATGACTATTTTGAGAATTGTCTTATGAGTCACAAAAGAAAATCATAATTATTTTACAGCCAGATTTCAATTTTAAACCCAAAAGTTAATATTTAATTACCACTCCCCAACTTAATGACCTGCTGTGGCTCAAAATGACTGTTGCTTATTTCCCAAAATCAAATAAAGCATTAAAGTACAAAGATTTTTCAGTCTAATGATATACAGTAAAATATGGTAATATGAATGATGTATGTTTTACAAACAATTTCAAAAACCCCAAGACATAGTGAACCATAGTAAACTGTTTTGTAAAGACCATTTCACCCAGACCTGTATAATTCCAGTACTTTGGGAGGCTGAGGCAGGAGAATGACGAATGAGCCCAGCCAGGGTAACTTGACAACTTAGTAAGACTCTATCTCAAAATAAATTCTGAAAAAAGAAGAGGGAGGTTGGGGAGGTAGTTATACATGAAGGCCTTGGGTTTATTTCCTAGTACTGTAGAAAACAAAAAAATGAAACAAAACATCGCAAGATATTTGGAATATAGTTACATTTGTCTAGCTACTTCTGGATGGATATTAGCAACATACTGTATTACTGTATGGCACGTGCATGTTTCCATTACTATACACAAACTCTATTAAATGTACACACATATTATGTATACATAAAGTGAACCGTTAGCTAAGTAGACCAGGCTGGCAGTCTTCCTGTCCAACTAGGTATCTGCCATCCTCCTGGGTAAACATAACGTCGATACAAACCACTGAGATCCCGATCTCCCTGTCCCAAACCATTTCCTTTCCCATGATTTGTTCTCTTCTGCTCCATTTTAGTCACTTATAAACCCAATTTAAATCTTCTTGCACTATAGACAGCCCCACCTCACATTCCCTGTTCATACCCTTTGGTTTTCTAGCTTGTTTGCTAAACTATCCCACACAAACCTTCTCATTAGCACCTCCTACAATGCTGCTTTGCACATGCGCACTTACACTCAGCTCTTCTCACCAGCTTCACCACCACTATTCTGGCTGGATCATCACATCATCTCTCACTTGGACTACTCTGACAACAACCAAGGGTTCCCTTGCCTCTTTCTGTTGTTCTCAACAGCCTAGCAGTGACAGGAACAGCTTTGATGTGAGTCAGAGCAGGGGACTCTCCTCATGCCATCCAACAGCTTCATTTGGAGTCAAGTCCTATGACCCGTTCATGTTCAGGTCCCCTGCTGCCACTGCGATCTCATTTCTTTTACTTTCTCCCTCACTCCCTTTTAACTGACCACACTGGCCTTTCACCTCTGCTCATCAAAGCAATCAGGCAAACTCCCATCTCTAGGCCTTTGTTCTGTTCCTCTCCCTGCTCAGCATGCTCTTCTTGCCACATCTTCATGGCCTGCTCCTTCACTTCTCTCAAGTCACTGCTCAAATGTCTCCCATCCTTGAAGCACTCTCACCGTCCTATTTACATATGCAAATGCCACTCCCCTACCCACTGGTGCTACTTCTACCCTTCCCCACTCTAATTTTCTCCACTGACCACGTCACTGTGAAGACATACTATCACTTATTTTAAAATATCTATTATCTGTTGCATCATCATTAGAATGTAAGATTGGTAACATTGTATTTTACTTTTAAAAATCTGTTATTTATTTTTAAAATATGTGTTATCTGTTGCATCTTCATTGGAACCCAAGATTGGTAAGAGTAGAGAGTGTACCTATTGTTTGCTGCTGTCTTCTCTGTGCCTAGAACAGTGCTCCAGTGAGCCCCAGTGCTCTACTCACAGTGGGTACTCAGCAATTTCTTGGATGAGATGAAGTGAGCTTAGAATTCACAACATATATACATATATATAATCTTTTCCCTTCTTTCTTTTCTCTTTTTCCCCATCCCAGTTGTTCCTTCCCTTTTAACCATTTCATCCCCTTTCACTTTCACAATATCTACTGTACATTTTGGATCCTACTAACTCCTTCAATTATTTATACTAGGAGACAACACAACCCTCGTGAGTACAAACCATTTCACCCATGAGCATGATCTCAAGTTGCATCCATTGCTAGCTGCAATCCTGTCTTCAAGGTCTGAAAGTCTATTTCAGCTGAATTCAAGCAGTTTTGCCAGCTTTCAATGGAGATTTAATTTCCTGGATATCTCTTTGAATCTGTTTTATGCATTATATTTCTTTCCTATATTGTTTATTCAAGGTTGCCACCATTTTCCTGTGCTCTTATTTCTTTCTTTCTGTACTGGGAATCAAACTTAGGGCCTTGTGCTTGCCAGGCAGGCACTTGTGCCACTGAGCTATGTCCCCAGCCCTGTGTCTTCTTTTGATAAGCTCAGCAATTCTTTCATTATGGTTCTCATTTCTTATTTTACCTGGGATATTATTTATGATCTGATTTCTTTTTCAGCCTCATGAAGTTGTTTCTTGACTTCAGTTGCTATCATTTCAGAAATTTCAGGTGTGTAACTTCTAACTTCTTCTATATCTATGTCTCCTGGACTTGTTCTGTGTGAGCTGGAAGTCTGAGATTGCATTTTGTTCCTTCATCTTGACATTTTCCTGGATTCCTCTGGATGAGCTGGTTTTGGGGTCCCAGGGGCTTCTCACCTTGGCTGCCTGTCTGCAATGTAGGGCGATGGGCCAGGCACCTGGGTTTCCCTGAACCTAGTTTCCTGGAGAGGTGATGGGACAGAGACTGGGCTTCTCCAGACCTTTGCAGCTACATGGATGCTTCCCTAATGGTTGTGTGTGGAGTCAGAGTTGCTTCTTCTCCCTGCTGGCTACTGGTGGGAAGGTCTCCAGTGTTAGCTAGCAGGTGCACAGGGTCAGGGCTGGTTGCTTCTCCTGGCCTGCACTGGCTCACCACTGTGTTCTTGTAAGCCATGCTTCAGTACAATAGGCTTCCTGCATCTTGCACCACTTCAGCTAACCAGCAACTTGTTGAAATTGTCATTTTTCACAGAGCTGCTCCTTCCTTTCTCAAAGCTTCCATGTGGAGCGGTCAGTTTATTTTTTACTACTTATCTTTCTTGGTTCCACAGTGCTTGGCATTTTTTTTAGCATCAGTAACATTCAGCCTTGTGTTACTTCTTGTACAGGCAGAATGAGAGGTGGCACAGCAGCACATACAGGGCCCAGAAAACCTGGTCTCCCATGCTCATCTACCACTTGCCGTTTGAATGAGGATTATTTAATCTCTGAAATTGAGGATTCTTATCTATGAAAATACAATTAATAGTATCTTATAGAACCACTGAAGAATTAAAAGTTTCAGAAAAATCAAACAAGTGGCAAACCTACCATGAAAGACCAAAATTATCTAAATTTTCAAAAACAAAGAATTACGATTCAGTTTCCAAAAGCAAATCTAGATAGATACTTCTAATAGTAAAATGATATGCTTCTGTCCATTGAGATTGCCATCAGATTCTTGGCTTTCAATTAGGGTTGGGATCTTAACGGTTCCTAAAGGCCATGTGCTAAATAATCTTGATTATTTAATAGCTGGAGGCACTACTGGGAAGTGGTAGAAACTTTAGGATGTGGTGAGAGTTGGTCCTTGGACATATAATTTAATCCTACAAAGAAAAATAGAATATAGAATCAAGAAAAGTCTACAGCAATAATCTGTGGCAGATTTATTTTTCCAATTGGCCTTTTCACCCTTGTACTAGTATTCTTTTGTTAATTATTAAAGAGTTGGGAAGTATCTAGTATCCTTATAAAAATACAGTGCCATGGAGGATTCAGCAGTTCCCAACTTGGGCTGATCACTGGAATTACCACTGAAACCTCTTAAAGCAGTTTTTAGAGTCTTCTATTTGTGAATCTGGGGTCATGCTGTGGCTGCACTGTTTAGCCCCGCTAAAACTCATGTTACAGTTTAATTGCCATTGTAACAGTTAGGGCATGGATGCACTATGAGGTGACAGGTACAGGAGAGCCTCACCTTCAAGAATGGGATTAATACCATTATAAAAGTGCGAGCATGGCCCCCTTCTGCCTTTGCTGTTTTGCATAAGAAACAAAGAGTTCTTCCTCTCCACAGGATGCAGCCGCATTCAAAACCTCATTTTAGAATCCTAATTGCCAAGCCAGCCAGCACCTTGCTATTACACTTCCTGGCTTCCAGAACCCTAAACCAACACATTTCTTCATCACAGATTACCCGGTCTGTGATACTATGTTACAGAAGCACAAATGAACCAATCCAGGTCACTGAATGATTCTGAAAGTGTGGTATTCTCTCACTAGATGAGAAATAAGGATAAACTAGTGAGGTTGGGGATAAAGGAAGAGATCTAACAAACACCTAAATTGTAAAATTAATAGGTGCTAGAGATTGTCTTAGTCACTTTGGAATACTTTAACAAAGTTCCACAGACAGGGTGACTAATAACAAAATTTTTTTCTTCCAGTTCTGGGGGTTGGAAATCAGAGATCAGGGTGACAGGATGGTTTGGTTCTGCTGAAGGCCCTCACTATATCTTCACACAAGGTGGAAAGACAACAAACTTTTTTAAGTGCACCGAACTCATTCATGAGATCTCTACCATCACAATCTAATTACTTCCCAAAGGCCCCATTTCCAAATACCATCAGTGTAGGATTAGACACCAACATAACCATGATTGATAGGTATCAGCCTACAACACTTGTGTAGGTGACAAGGCCATTTACAAAGCCCCAGAATAAAAGCAGAGTCTTCTACCTTCAATGGCAAGGAAACATCATGAGACAATTCATGGGGAGTGACTGCTAGTCAGTTAGGTATGTATGTGTGGCTTGTTAGGCAGAGCTCTAAATGTAAGGCCTAAGAATGAGTTGAAGACAGAACAATGTTTAGGTATGACTGACAAACAAGACTCTTTAGAGGAGTCTGAAGAGAGGACAGAGCCATCAGAAGGAAATAAGCAACTCAGTATTAGTTCACTATTTAATGCGGAAGGCTTGGTTTGGTTACAGTGTAAAGGGTCTGAATTCCAGGATCGTGAATGAATTTTATACTGTCAGACATGGGGATAGAAGGCAAAACAACAAAAACAATAGGTGTGATTACTAAATGGTTCTATGATCTTTGCAATTAAAAAATAAACAAGGAAAAATAAAAAAATAAAAAAATAAACAAGCATTGTCCAGGTTTACACACCTAAAAATGACTTGTATGCTGTCATTTTACTAATTCTATAATAATATAGGAATATTCTTTTAAAAAGATTTTCATAAACTCTCTTTTACCTGTATTAGTTATAATTCAGTTCAGAGAGCTGCATTCTTCGCTTTGTAGATGAAACTACCAGCAAGATCAATTTTTAAAAAATGCATCAAAGATTTTGCCTTAGAAGGAGGTTGTCACAGTATAGACACATTTATGTGTCACAGTATGGACTTATAATTATGATATTATCTGCCTCTAGGCCAGATCTGAAATTCACAGGAGAGCAGAAGGTACATGCTTTATCTACCTGCATATCTCCATTGGGGCCTCATGATTATCATCTGTGAAGGTTTCTTTTTTGTTTGTTTGCTTGGTACCGGAGACCAAACTCATGACCTCATGCTTGCCATGCAGGCACCTGTGCTGCTGAGCTATATTCCCAGCCCTGTGTGTATGCATCTTTTTTTTTTTTTTTTGAGGTAAGATTAGAATTTTTCAGTCATCGTTTACAAAGTTTAGCATCAAGAAGATAACATCTATAGAATCTATTGGTTGGTTCAGACTCCATTCCTGCTGGTGGTATGTAGAACATCCACAATGGTTTTATTGTATTCCACAATCTGCTTGGTCACATTTTTAATGATTTGCTGATAATCACTTCCCTGACTCTTTGTTGCTATGAATTCTTTCATCACAAAATTATTTTGCTCATGGTGTTGCCACTTTCCTTCCAAATTTGTAAGCTGAGAACATGTCTCATTTTCTTGCAACTGTGTTTTCAATGCTTCAAATTCACTGTTTAGATTCTCTGTTATATTTTTACGGCATTTTTACGGGTTGATAGTACTGTTCTCTCCTTATGCAATTTCTTTCTCTTTTCTTCACTTGATAATTTTAAAGCTGGCAAATCATTATATGTCTCCTGACCTGTTGTCATTTGCTTAATTTTGCTTTTTAGAGAATGTTGTTCCTCTATCATCTTACTTTCCAGGAGCTCTATTTTCTGTAGATCTAACTGTAGATGTTAGCTGTCTGAAGTCAAATTCCTAGCTGTACTTTGTGATTAAAGCATTTCAGCAGATTTAAAATTGGGGCCATCTTGCATTATCTTTAGTTCTTGATTGGTAATAGCAGAGAGCTGTTTCATATGATTTATATTCCTACTACAATGCTGCAAAAGTGCAACAGTGCTGGCTTCTAACTGTGCCTTCTGTTCTAGTTCCTGATTCTTAGTTTCCTCAGAAGTGTCTATGAAAGTGTCCATATTTTCTTCCCTTTGTTTAGTGCTTTGCATTTCTGATTCATTTCACCTTGATGATCCTCTAAATCCATGTCAAGTTGTCTGATTTCTTCATTAAACTAATTTATTTTTTCTTTTATATCTGTTAACTGTCTCTCCATGCTGGCTATTTTCTGATTGTCTTCTTTAACCTGTTTTATTCATCTCTCCCTCTCTTCCATCAGAGATCCCATATTTTGGTCCTCGGCAATCATTTGATCTTGGTGGGTCTCCAATTCATTAAGTTTTTCATGCAGTATTACAGCCTCCTGTCTTACCTGGAAGTGTGTTATTTCAGTTTCTAAGCTCTCTTTCTTCATGTTCAGTGAATCTAATTGCTGCTGAAGTGTATCTAATTCCTGTAACGATTTCTCATTTGTGCTCTTCATCTCTATATACCTGACTTGTTTCTCAGAAGACATATTTCTGATAATGCCATCTGTTACTTGTTTTTCTTCTTCAATTTCTTCTTCCACACTCACAATTTGTTTTTCTTTCCTTTGTCATTCAGTAAATATGACATCATACTTGATGTTTCTCGATCATTCTGAGCTTTGAGCATGTTGTAATCATTCATTACTTCTTCCATTTCAGTATTGGTATTAAGTTTATCTACCAAGATGCTATCATCTGCTAGTTGTCCTTGAAACTCTTTGATTTCAACAGCTAAAGTCTCTGCTCTCTTTTCATATGACAAATACACTGAATTCTCTTGATTGTGCATTTCTATTTCTTTTTGAAGTTTATTAATTTCAGTTTTAAGTTAACTTACTTCACTTCGAAGAAGTCCAAGATAATAAGATTTATCTAACATTTGCCTCTGGGAACCCTTCATCCCAGTTTTCACTCCACTCAAACCTTACTGTGTAACAGGACGATCGGCAACTTTGATTTGAGATGACAGAATTCCACCAGCCCCTAAGGGACCACGACAAGAACCTGGTCTTGCTGTTCCAGGTGACATTCCAGTTGCTACTCAAATGTTTCCTGATGGGGGTCTCATTCCAGAAGGAGGTCTTCCTGTCAACCCAATTCCACCTCGCAATTCAGGGCGGATGAAGATTTATGATTACTGGCCATCCTCAGTTCACTTAAACCTCTCTGCTCACTTCCCAGGGCCCTCAGGCCTAACCCTGTGTATGCCTCTTATCTTGTACTCTCATCCTAGTTCTCAAAAACCTCTAGCCTCTAGCTCAAGTGTTTCCACGCAGAGCCCTCTTCCACCAATCTCACAAGTGTGATTTCCCTGCATGACATACACAGGCATATTCCAGTAATCAGCTGTGTGCTGTGCCTAGGATCATACTGGTCTATTGAAATCATATTTTAAGTTCTCTTATGTTTTGAGGCCTAATAAAAGTATGCATATTAAAGAGTGTTTATACAAATTTAGCTGAAACAAAGTCAATTGCCTTTTAACATTTGACAGAGTTCCTCTGCAAAGTACTATAGGTACCAGAGGGACAAACTTAAAAGAGTCATGTTTTTCTATTGAAAAATATTTAATATTTTCTGTGGCAAAGCTGAAGTGTTTTTCCTTATTTTCTCTTATAAATTAATGAAACATTTTTTTTTCCAGCTACCATACTAACCCCAATTTAGGTTATACCTGCTACTCACCATTTATGTCATTTTATCACTTTATCTGAGCATTGTTCTCTCTTCACCTCAAATGTCAGTTTAAAAGTTCTGTGAGGTTAGTGAGACACTTGTAAAGTGCATTCCTCTCCATTCTCAGGAGAGTGACTCTAGATCCTGTAGGGAGTCTGGGGCATTAACAGTGTAAGCTCTAGTTAAGAAAGTCTGGTTTGGGTCTTCTGATCTTGATTTTGTAGAGTGCTACTTGATACCCATTACCTTTCTTTTCTTCACAGTGATAGCTTCAACTAAAGAAGAGATTAAAAACAACAACAGCAACAACAACAACAACAACAACAACAAACCCAACCCTTCTCCTGCCCAAACCAAGTGCCTCTGGTTTTGTCATTCATTGCAATATGAATCAACAGGAGTGCCCTGTGGTCTGTAAATCTATAAAACTCAAGAAGTCTCCCCCTCCCCCAGGATACCTTTTGTATCAGCTCAATCACCATTTACCTCAATATAAATGAAAGAGAAATAAGATGCCTCCTCTTTCCACTTTTGGAGGATTTGGTTTAGGTACATATCCTTTGACTTTTAAATGTGAGTCTTTGGAGACCTACTTGCATTTACTTAATGTGTAAAGGATATGTTACAAATCATCAGTCAATATATAAAGGGATGTAGATAGTATTGTCAAGAACTTTGTCAAGAACAAGGGCTTTTAAAATACCGGGTACATATGATAGTTACTAAGAACAAATACATAGGATTTAAAATCTGAGGTTGGCTTGAAAGTGTGCCAGACACAAGAGAGACTAAAAGAATAAAGCTGCCTTCAGGAATTCTCAATGTGAGTTTTATGCTGGCTCTCTTCAACCCAGTAGTATGCACATACCCTGCTGTAACATCAGGTTTTTGTAAACAATGCAATATGCCCAAATGACAAGAGTACAGGGTTCAAGTGAGCACTTTTGGGATTGTTTTATAGCAATAAGTAGCAATGACTTATTGTAGCAATAAGTAAAAGTAACATTACAATTATTATTCTTAATCTTGGTCTCTACATCAACTCAACAAACATTTAACAGACTAGATTTCATAAGAACTCAACATATCTACAAATAACAGTCTAAAGTTATATCCATATGTGATTTTAATGAGAATTTAAATAAAATCTTCCACCAAAATTATATCAAGACTAAAAGTTAAATATCAAAGTTACTTACTTGTACTACAGTAAGCCTGGCCTGTTTGTCATATCTCTGAGTATTGTTTTTTCTATCTTCTACTTCAAACAGGGTATTATAATTTTCTAGAATTTTAGCTGTTATCTTGTTGCAAAGATCCTGTTCTTTCATGGCTTCATGCCCACATGGCACACTAGAAATGGAAAAAAAAAAAAAAGAAGAAGAAGAAGAAGAAGAAAGAAGAACGGAATTAGTAAAAGCAACAACACCAATCCATCAGACTCAGACTTATTTTTGACAATTCCTGCATGATTTGCCTTGTTGTAAGGATACATGGGCTTTTCAACAAGCTCTTTGGTAATATGTATAATGTTGCTGGGACAAGTGGTGAGTTCTTAAGATCTGATCTCATAGCTTGTGCTGACTGGAGAAAGTCAGGCTACTTAGGAAGATGGCACAGACTGGCCCTCATGCTGCTGTCTTGACAATATTTAAATTGTTATATGTAATATTCAGTCATACAAATAATTATATCACAATCTTTATTTAATTATTTTTAAAGTAATGGACAAAAAGGTACACATCTTAAAAGGAAAAATGAATTCTTCTAGGGAGAAAAGACAGTTATTGTTGAATACCTAGGAATTACCCTAATCAAGATAGTAAAAGACCTCTACAATGAAAACTGTAAAACTCTGAAAAAGAAGACTGGGAAGAGGGTCAGAAAATGGAAAGATGTCTCCCATTCCTGGGTAGCAGAACTAGTACTGTTAAAATGGCTTCACTTTCAAAACTGCTACATAGATACAACACAATCCTAATCAAAATGTCAACAGCATTCCTCATACAACTAGAGAAAACAACTGTACGATTCATATGGACCCAGAATAGCAAAAGCAATCTTGGGAAACAAGAGTAAAGCAGGAGACATCACAATACTTCCAAGTTCAAGTTATTCTACAGAGCAACAGTGATAAAAATGGCATGGTACTGGTACTAAAACAGACAAGTGGATCAATGAATAAAAGATGCAGAAACAACCCCAGACACATTCAGCTCTTTGACCTTTGACAAAGGGATGAAAAATACATACTGGAGAAAAGATAGCCTATGTGTCAAATGGTGCTGGGAAAACTGGCTATCCATATGCAGAAGATCAAAGCTAATTCTAAGTACTAAACTAAAATAAAAATAGGTCAAAGGTCTAAACATTAAAACATAAACAATGAACTGACTGGAAGATAGGGAAAACTCATGAAGTCAAAGGTGTAGATAAGAGTTTTCTAGGCAAAACTCCAATTGTGCAAAAAATAATAGCTCAAATCAATAAGAGAGATCATACCAAATTAAAAAACCTCTGCAGAGCAAAGGAAAGAATCAACATAGTGAAGGGGCACCCTACAGAATGGGAAGAATATTTTATTGCACTTCCTTAGACAGAGGACTAATCTCTATAATATATAAAGAAATCTAAAAATTAGACACCCTATAGACTAATATCTATAATATATAAAGAAATCTAAAAATTAGATAAAAGATCCAATCAAAAATGGGTAAGTGAAATGAGCAGAGACTTCTCAGAAGTAGTAGTAAAAATGGCTAATAAACATGTGAAATAGTGTTCAGCATCTTTAGGCCCTAGAGAAATGTAAACTAAAACAATACTAAGACTTCATCTTATACTAGAAAGAATGTCAATCACCAATAAGTCAAATAATAACAAATGCTGGTATAGTTATGGTGGAAAAAAACCTCTTTCACATTGGTGGTGGGAATGTAAACTAAGACAAACATTACATTATAAGTTTCTCAAGAAATACAAATTCCATTTGACTCAGATATTTCCCTAGTAGGTATCTTCCCAGAAGAGTTAAAGTTATCATATTGCAGTGATACATGCATACCCATGTTTTTAGCACAATTCATAAATCCTGGAAGCTGTCTGTATGTCCATCAACAGATGAATGGATAAACAAAACATGGTGTCTATGCTTAATGGACTAGTAGTATAAAGAAGGATAAATTTGATTCATTTATAGAAAACTGGATATACCTGGAAAAGATGTTTATGAAATAAGTCAGACACACATGCTTAAATGCTATAAGATATCATTCATTTCATTAAGGCAAACTACAAATAAAAGAGCAAAATAAAGGATTTATAGAAGGAAAGAGAGTAGATCTTTTTCAAATAGGAAGGGGTTCAAGAGACTGGGTGGTGCTGTAAGAAGGGGAAGTAAAAAGATTTAAGATGTGTCAGTTACATGTACCAAATGCAATGAATGCAAACATATGTTGTTAACTGAACTAAAAATAAAAATGAAAATGGAGAAAATGATCTAGAGATGGAAGATGAGTGGGGAGGGGATAGGGAATAAAAAAGAATCAAGATGTGATTGTTAGGTATATGTGCCTGCTCCCTGAGATGAATTTAAACTTCACATATTTGCAAACATGTACTAATGAAACAAAAATTTAAACAAAAGAACACTTCAAAGTATTATTTAACTTCCAGGATGAAGCATTCACTGGCAGAACCACTTCACAACAAGATGAACATCACCCCACACTTGCGGATGATGCTATATGGGTGGATAGTTTTTGCTTCTGGTTTTGAAAGAGTGTGGGTTCTACACCACACCCAGCTCTATTATTTGCCCTGTAAGGTTGCAGCACTGTACCAGAGTTAATCTGTCTTTCTGTGTTCTACACTGGTGCTACTTCTGCAACTTTTAGGAATGTAGGTTCTACTGGCATCTTCTACAAGACTTCAGCTGCATTGCAACTGGAAACCTGCTTTAGGTATTGTCTTATGTGACGCTCCCAAAAATGTGGCAGCAACTTTCCAATAGCAGACTCATCCTCTCCCGCACATTTTCGTACTTTGGGGTCCAAACTTGTTCCTCGATTTACACTACTCTCCTTTGCTTTTTGTAAATGATTTGGTCACTTGTTTCAGGGAGATTCCTTGTGGACAAGGCATAACCTTTTCAGTTGCAACAGGAGCACATTTTCTGTTCCTATCTCCCAACCACAAATGGAATGTATTTTCCATTTCACTGAGGACTTAGCACATAATCTGCCCATACCTTCTGCAGTTTGAGGTATGACAGCAAAGCTAGCATATATTTTTCCTTCCTCACAGTTTCAAGACTTGCCATTGGCCTTAGCAACATTAGCATGTGATGTTTGTTTCCTTATTAAGTGGAGAATGTGCGCCTTTTCACTTAAAGGAAATGCATTACAGTATCTCTTTGGCATAGCTGAATTGCCAGATTTATGACTCTTGTATGAATCTTGGGGAATGAAGGACTGTGCAAACAAAAGCATTGTGATACCTCAATGGTTTATCTGCTAACTGAGACAACTACTAAGTGATTAACAAGGACCTAGTGCAAATAGTGTGGAAACAATGGGCAAAAGGATGATTCACATTTTGGGAAGAACATGGATCAGTGACAGTGTCTCAAAGATGAATACTACTCAACTGAAAGGGCCACTAGCAGACAAGAGTTAATATATTCTGGGTGACTATGAAGGCTCCAGCTTGAAATCTGAGTGATTTCTATCCATATTCATGTAAGGATGCGGCTGATGTTCAATTTGCAGATTAACAGTGATGGGTCAGAATTCTATGGTAACAACACTAGAAGAGACAGCAACTCTGTGGCAGCCACCACCTCTTTGTACATACCAGGACCTAGAGGCAGCTGGGGCAGCTGTGGGGCTTTAGACAACCCGTAGTATGTCTGGATCTTCAGCGCTGCTCCCTGACTCCCACTCCTAAGGCTCGCCAGTGGAAGGTTTGCTCCCTCAGTGCATCAGATGGGGGAAGTGACTGGATCAGGGGGTCTCTGACTTCAACAATGGATTAATACATTGATGAATTCATAGTTTAATGGACTACTGGGGGAGCTGGAACCTTTAGGATGTGGGGTCTAGTTGGAGAAGCAGGTCAGGGAGTGGTGTGCCTTTGGGGGTATGTTTTGTACTAGGCCCCTTCTTGCTCACTCTTTGCTTCTTGGTCACCATAAGCTGAGCATTCTTGTTGCACTACACCTTCTCCACAATGATACTCTTCCTCACCATAGGTCCAGAAACAATGGAGCCAAGAGACCACGCATGACCATCTCTGAAACACTGAGCCAAAAATAAATCCTTTCTCCTTTAAATTGATTTCTCTAAGGTAGTTTGTCACAGTGAGGAAAGCTAACATACCCTGCCTTAGAGAGAGCCCCTGAAATCTGGTCAGGAAACTGACACAAAGGAAAGTAGGACTCGTGCACAGAGGCATAACACACCTTGTGGGTGTCTCTGCTCTGCTGTAGACCGGGAGCAGCAAGGTCAGAGCTAGAGTAACTCTGGTCCTTGGCTGCTGCCTCTGTTCATTATGCTGTCACTCTGGGAACTTAGCTCCTTAGGAATCCTGCTCGTTTTCAAAATCTGGGTTTCTTTTTCCTGAATGACATTTAGAGCTCTCCCATTTCTATAATTCGACTTACCTGAAAAAACAAGACTGATGGGTGGGGTTACGGGTGAACTACTGAAAACTTCAGAGGATGTTACTGAGTGGAAGGACAGGTATGCGTAGGAGTTCTAACCAGCAAAGTGTAGGGATTTTGTAGAAAACCATTCTGGGCTCACTCATGCTCGTGCATGTTTGTGTGTGTGGTACTGGTAATTGAACCCAGGGCCTTTGCAATGGGCTACATCCCTAGCTCTTTTTATTCTTTGCTTTTAATTTTGAGAGAAAGTCTCACTAAGATGTCCAGCACAGGCTCAAACTTGTAACCCCCCTTCCCAAGAGAAGACGTGGTGCGTGCCATCACACCTGGCTTGTCATTTAAAAGACTGATTTCAGGATCCTAACCTATAGAAACTTTTTAAATGAGTTATTAAAAAAGAAGAGAAGTCTTCATTTTGGGTATTCAGTTTTAGGCCTACTAAAAGTGACTTTGATATGTCAGTAGTTTGAATGCCTCAAGTAAATGTTAGTCTGATTTTTCATTGAAGCATCCCCTGCATATTAGGGTCCAAGACACAACAAAACAGTCAGTATTTCAGTCATGACTTCTTTTTTCCTGGACAGTCTTTTCCCTCTTTCATTCACTAAATCCTGTTTATTTGCTAAGGCTTAACTAAGTTATGCTGTTCTACCCCATCAGAATTAATTGTTTCTTCCTTATGATCACATAATTTATTTAATCCTCTGGTGCAGAATTTATTAGAATTTTTTAAATCATAATTTGTTGTGAAAGTATTTGTCTCAATCACATGAAGTATCTTAAGAGAAAAGGGTCTAACTTCTTCTATTTCCAGCGTAGCCTGCTACTCTAAACTACACAGGGAACTAAAAACTGGCATAGTGAGAAGCAAAACTTTTCTTTGTGGTCCCTTCTCAATTTAAGATTATTTCTCATTGTATACAGTCATGTATCATAAGCTTGCAAAATACAATGTAAAGACCATACACAATGTCTTATCATCTGTATCAGAATAAATAGCACATAGGACACATTTCATTTCCAGTGGGAATATGCCCCAAATCAACACGTTCCAGGCAAAGCAGTTATCTTTGACCTGAACAACCCTTGGGATGGAACAAGAATGCTTCCAAATGGGTTAAAGAAACATTGGCAAAGCCTGTCAGGGAAATAAATATTGAGAAACACAAGGTCTTCACCAAGAACTCAGTCTATAACGTTACTGACAATAAAGGAAAATTTGGAATTCTTATTTCATTTTCAAGTATCAGTGGTGTTACATAATGGTGACTATCAAAACAGTAAGATAATAGATCAGCATCTCAAAATTACCTTTATAATAATTTAAAAGAGACTGGTTTATATTAATCCCCAGCTTCATGGTATCTGACAGCAATTTAGCTCTAATTTCCTAGGAACCTCATGCATCTTATATAATATGGCAAACATGTAAAGGAAAAGAAAACCAACTTACACTTATTTTGCTCTGTATTATGTTATGGTGCACATACTTTTGTAAACCTTAGAACCTTGGAAAAGTTTCTTTGGTGAACTTAACTAACACAAATTTTAGCTTCTTTCCTGTTTTTAAAAATTTATGGTATAAAACACATAACGTAAGTTTATTATCTCAACTGTTTTTAATGGCTGAGCAATGTCAGGTACATTTGTATTGTTCTGAAGCATAACCTCAAAACTCTTTCATCCTACAAAACTGAAGCTTTACTACCACTGAACAACTAACTGCCTCTTTGTCCCTCCTCCCAGACCCTTGTAACCGTTATCCTATTTTTTTTCTATGAATGCTACTATATTAGATACCTCATATAAAATAATCAGACAGGATTTTCAAGTCCTGACCAGCTTATTTCACTTAGTATAATCTCCATGTGGCAAGGCAGCCTTTCTAAAATCATATTCCACTGCATGTGTATGTCACGTTTTGTTTACTCATTCATCTACTGGAAAGCATTTTGTTGCTTCCACTTCTTCCCTATTGTGCCTTGCTTCATCCTACATGAGCCTGTTAATCAGCAGCAAGGCATATAAATCATAGGACAAGAAAGAATAGAATAAGAGCAATGTATATCTTCTAAAGTCAGCCTTTACTCAACCAAGGGTAAATAGCTGGAATGACAAAATATTTGGTGAACCTACTTACTTCTGGAGACGAGAAAAGAATAAAACATTAGCCTCCCTGAATTCAGTTGGCCTGACTACAGCAAAGTCAAGGTAGACCTTGAGAAAAAAAAAAGGAAATTTAACTTACAAATGTCTAATATGAGGTGCTTCATACTGCCATGTTCTTCAATGAAAGAGAATTGTGTCAATTTCCAGAAAACCTGAATGCTTAATCATTAGCAAAAATGAAAATGATGGTGTGACTACAAATTTATTCTGCTTTTTAGAGTGGTTGAGGATATGCAGAAAAATTGAATTTTCTAAGAATTAGGAAACTTTTCTAAGCACTAAAGTATAATCTAATCACTCACAAACCTGTCCATTCATCTCCACCAATCATGGTATCAAAGGTTAGACAAATCACTGACACTTCTAAGATGGAAAAATCACTTTTGTGCTCTAAAAATGTTTACAAGTAAGGTTAGTTAGAACTCAGAAAAAGGATAAATGTTAATAGGTTTAAACAACTATACAAAAAAAAATGATGGGGACACAAAACGTGCAAATGCTATAGAACTCCAAGAACAGTAGTTGTTGCTTGTCACCCCCCCCCACCGGTCCTCATTTCTAGCTCTTATTCTGCTTCTATTCCTATTGAGATATTATGGTCAGGTATCCAAGTTAGAGCAAGTAAAAAAGAAACTCCACAGATGTTCTTTCATGCTTCATCAGTTTCATGACTTTAACAGAGTTCTTAAGATCATATGTCCTTAGAATTGTTAGAATTATCTACATTATATTTTGAATATTTTATTACATTTAGAATTCTATATTTATGTCATAAGGTTGTATATTGGAATAGTTAGAACTAATCATATTTCCCCTCAATTTGGATGACAGCTAAAAGACCACTTTTCTTCAAAGTAAATTCAGAACAGTAATATAATCCACATGAATTCAGTCAGTTCCCAAGTAATAAACAGGCTGTGCTCCAGAAATCCACATTATACGTCAGTCATCTACCCTCACTTGAGAGTAGGGGGTGCATTCTATTTACGTTCTTATATTACTGCAAAAATCTGTTTAATAAATTAGATTTACATTACTCATAAAATAACAAAGATTAGAATGGACACAATGCTACATTATATCATTAGAATATATTGCAATAAAATTTTTCTGGAACTTGAAAAAAGTAATAAAAATAATTAGAAGGAAGAAAAGAACAGTTATATGTTGGACACTATGTTAGACACTTTGGTTAATGATATGATTTAATCCCTAAAACAACCCTACAGGAAGGTATTGTTATCATTATCTGTGTCAAAGGTAAGGACACAGGGCTCAGAGTGTAGCTCAGGGGTTCAGTGCTTGCCTAGCATGCATGAGGTCTGGGTCCAATTCCCAGCACTGCTGGAAAAAAAAAAACTGAGAAAATATTATATAAAGGGGAAAATCCAGACACAAGAGGCTACGATCCGATTCTGATTCCATTTGTCTGTAGAATGTCCAGGGGAGGGGAAGAGAGGGGCTGTTATTCTGTCCACCGCAGCCACTACTCTAAGCATGTTTTAAAACTAAATCCAATTCCAGGCAGTCTGAACACCTGCTTGCTTCTACTATGCTTCTAACCCTTCTGCTATACACAGTTGAAGCTGCATGATCCATGCAAGAAGGTGTGCAGACAGCTCTGAATGTCTTTTCTGTGTACACTGAACCCTGGGATGGAAGGGTTCTGCCTTGAAAACATCTCACCCCAGGTTCCAGGGGCAGCTGTTTTAGATCCCTAGAGAGGGTGGCTGGCAGTTCACAAGTATGGAAATATCTAGACTCGAATGAGAGAAATTTCCCATCTCTCTGAAGGAAACAATGAAAATGTTACAGGAAACTGTTTAGGAGAGCTGTCAGCTATATTTCCTGTGTCTCTTTTCTACTTGACCCTCCCCTCATAAATAACACAACTGTCAGTGTCCTAAGGCTTATTTGATTTTTGAAAAAGACAATTTAATCATTTTTGTCCTAGTTCTGGGTGAAACAGAGCTGAAGATATGAGGAAACAAGGTTACGTTCAATAATGAAACAATATAAAGAGAAACATAGAGGAAATAAAGATGGGCTGCCCAAATAACTACCTCGGTATCATCTTCAGAGAAAGAGAAAACACATGAAAATGCAAAAGAACAAACTGAAATCTTTTCCCCCTATAACATCAAAATCCCAGTTGAGGTATGAAAATGATGCAGTTGGCAGCTAATGAAGAGAAAAAGATAAGAAAAATAAAAAAGCAGAGGCCAGGATGGAACACATAAAGGTATCCCATTGGTAAATCACAACCCAAATGTATGGGCTTTTTCTTGAGTGTTATGGGTGCTATCTTTCACAAAGGTGTCTCCTGTACAGGCTTATCACTGAACACATATGAAACAATGAAAAGTTGCAAAGCAGATATTTTATGTGTGCTGTTAACACAAATACTTGGTACTAATTAGAAACTCCAAGCTCCAGTCAGGAGTCAATTAATTTTGGCGTTTTTTCAAAGGAGGCCCATCTTACAGTACATTTTTAAGTCTATGTCTAGAACTCAAAGTGTAGCTTCAGATAAAAAATAGTGGTACGGTGATTAAATTCCATGACTAGCTTATAGGAACTCAAATAACCCACAGAAGTTCTGAAATATTTAATACTTGAAATGGAAAAAGATAGGTTCAATAGAAGCTTTCAAACAAAACACCCATGAAAAAAACAGACACAAGCTGTATTTACCTAAAATTTACTCATTCATTAAGAAACAGGACCCACACTTGCCAAGAACAGAGTTGCACCCAAACAAACCACACCTCCGTAGATCACTGCTTCTTGATGACTAAAGTCAATTATAACATTCTTTTTAAAATGGTTGGAAACGACACAATATTTAGTTCAGAGATTCCCTGAGTTCAGTTGGTCTGATTACAGCTAAGCCAAGGTGGATCTTGAGAGAATCCAAAATAAGAACTTAATTTGGAAACATAAAATTCTATATAAGATGTTGTATAGTAACTTAACCCTTAACTCTACAGAACTCTTTGGGGAAGAGAAAGAACATATTAAGTTAATCTGTAATAATATATCAAATACTGACTTACATACAGATAACTGAAGGACTAATTCAAAAGCAACTTTTCAGATTTAGTCCAGTTTTAGGGTATCAAAAAAGCTTTTTTATCTAATGCTCTTTCACTTCACAATTTATGTATTCATTTTACTTTATATACAGTAGCTGTTTAATCAAACCGCGGAAAGTGGATGTGGGAGAGCAGGAAAAGGAAAGGGAAGGCACAGAGGAAGGAGAGGAGGCGAGGCAAGGGCAGGAGGGAACAGGCTAAGCGTCAGACAAGGAAAGATGAAAAGGGCTGAGGAGGATTCTCAGCAAGCATCTGCCTGACAGGATCTTTAAAAGGAGAACAAATCAGCTCAACATCTATGAAAGCAGAAAAGTAAGCAAAAGAGCCAGCACTTGCAGTTTTCCAGAAGGAAAAGAACAAAGGTAGGCAAACTCCCAGGAGTCAGAGAGTTCTCAGGTTAGGAGATTTAGCTGTGATCTAAGTCAGGGGCTGCTGTAGGGGGCTCCAGAGTGGTGGGAGCAAACGCTTACAGGGTTCATCCTCTAGAGTTACTGTGGATGTGTGTGAGTTATGAGACAGTCACCTAGGAAACCCTGTAAACTTCAGTTTTTTCTCCTGTCGAGAAGCTAGTGAATTATTTATGGGTTGGCTGTATACTACTTACCAGCAATGCCTGTTGACCTTTCTGGACCATGCTGGTCACTGAGATGTGAGTGAGTATTATCAAAAAAGAAAAAAAGAAAGAAAAAAATATAAACATTCAACAAAATGAATTAATTATAAAACATAACATGAATTAATTATAAATACTTTAACAATCATTACATAAATTACATGTAATATGATTACATACATGTTTGTTAACACAGATGTTCATGGTATGCTATTAAATATTAGTAATAGAATTTATATGTAAATGTTTACTATGTGTAAAAATGCATTTAAATTTTTGTGTGTTTTCAGAAAAACATCGATATGTTGAGTCACTGGGTGTTTCACTTTTGCCTTTTTTGGGCCATTACTTTAATTGTCTTCAAGGAATAAATATCATTTTATGAAACTAATGTTACTAAAAAATAAGAAAGTATATATACATACATGCATCTGTGAGGTTTAACAACTTGATCATCAGTGTTGTCACCTCACCAGACTAAGCAAACAATTTTCAGTTACAAGTTCCCTTGTTCTGTAATAGAGCGTATACCCAAAAAGAGATAATCAGCACTGTAACAGTTCCATCTAAAATCATTTTAGTAAGGATGAGATAATTTCACTTAAACTCCAGCAATATAGTTTTCATTAATGAAAGGCATTATTAAACATCAAAATATATCCTTTACATAAATAATTTTTATGAAAAGTACATAAAAATGTACTATGTTATTTATAGGTAAAAAAGCCCCTTCTCTTGAGTAATAGGCAGCATCCATACATGTGCTTTTCTTGGAAGCTATTTGAACTATACATTCTTAGTTAAAATGGAATAAATCAGTTCACCAGAAGCAATAAAAATTAATGTATACCATAATTTCATTACATAGTGTTTAACCTTTAAAAGGTATTTCTAGTTAATAAGTAATGCTGATGGGTATGCACTCTTCCTGTCTTTACAGAATTACTGCAAGTTTCCCTGAAACAGTAAGACTGGATCTCTTTCAAAAGTTTTTACTTAAAAAGTCATGTAATTCTATTTTATAATTCCTTATTTATAGTTTATAGTAAGAACCAACATTCAAATTCAACATGCAAAAATCAGAATTTTTATAAATAATGAATTTGCTGAAAAAGAAATCATGAAAGCATTCATTCACAATAGAAAAATAAAATATGTAAAAGTAAATTTAATCAAGAAGCTGAAAGATATCTACTGTGAAAATTACACAACCATGATGAAAGAAACTGAAGACACAAAAAATTGGAAGACTATCATTAATATATCTATACCACCCAAATAATACATATATTCAATTCAATCCCCATCAAAATACCAATGATATTTTTCACAGAAAAATCTCCTCAAATTTATGTAGGTCAAAAGATCCTGAATAGCCAAAGCAATCCAAAGTAAAAAGTAGAAACATCACAACATCTGAATTCAAAACACATTGCAGAGCCATAGTAACCAAAACATCATGGTATAGATGAGAAAGTAGACATATTGACCAGTGGAACAGAAAAAAGATCCCAAAATAAACTTGTGCATCTACAGCCAACTGAGTCATGAAAAAAGCACCAAAAATATACACCAGTGAAATAACAGTCTCTTCAATAAATGGTGCTGGGAAATCAATATTCTCATGCAAAAAACTGAAGCTTGGCCTCTATCTCTCACTTTGTATCCCTACTTTAGCAGATCAAGGCTCTAAAAGCAATATCCAAGACACTACCATGAAAAGGAATACAGGAGAAACACTTCAGACATTGGCCTAGGCAATGGGCTTCTGGGCAGGACTTCCAAATTTTAGGAAAAAAAATCAAAATGGACAGATGGAATTATATCACACTAAATAAACTTTTGCACAGCACAGGGAACAATCAACAGAGTAAAGAGAGTATCTTGGATGGAAGAAAGTATCTGCCAACTATTCATCTGACAGAGGATTAACATTTGGAAGATATAAGGAAATGTAACAACAAAATATAATAGAGTCAAAAAGTGAGAAAGTTATCTGAGTATTTCTCAAAAGAAAAAATACAGATGGCCAACAAATATATCAAAAAATGCTCAATATCAGAAGCCATCAAGGAAATGAAAAAAAAAAATAGGATGAGAGGCCATCTTATCCCAGTTAGGATAGCTAATATTAAAAAAAAAATTCTTATACACTGCTTGTCAGATTGTAAGTTATAGAGAATAGACTGGAGATTCTCCCTTGAAATTAGTAATAATAGCTATATGACCTAGCTATCTCACATCTGGGTATAGATCCAAAGGAAATGAAATCAGCATACCAAAGACTTACTTGCATACCTATGTTTATGGCAACATTTGCAGTAACTAAAATATAAAATCAGCACCTATCAGTACATTAACAAAGAAAATGTGATATACACACAGGAATACTATTCAGCCATAAAGAGGAATAACATTATGTCACTTGTAGTAAAAAGGATGGAATTGGAGGTCATTATATTAAATGACATAAGCCAGACACAAAAACAAGTACTGCATGTTTTCTCATGTGTGGAAGCTAAAGAGAAGTTGACCTGAAAGTCGAATAGTGACTACTCCAGATAGAGAGGGATGTGGGAGTGGGAAAGTAGGGAAAGACAGGCTGGATGTGATCAGAAGATATAATATGCATACATGAAAAAATCATCCTGAACCCCATTAACACATACAATTAACATGGTAATAAAGATTTAAAAATAAACAGAAAAAATAAAAACCACAAGATGATATTACATAGCTTCTTGCTTACATGTATGAGGGATCAGTCTATTATTTGGTGTTAAAACCTACAATAATATGGCAAAATACTTATATTGCTTGAAACACAGTGTACCACATTAAAAGTGTTTGAGGTTTGCCGATATCTACTTCTCTACGGCACTGGAGGTAGAAGGGTCAGATGTGGGTGCGCCACTGAAGAGTGTGTGGAGTGTGTGCTGCTTAGCCTACAGCACACTCCCCGGGCTACTAAACAATAGCTCCACTGAAAAAGAGAAACTGTAAACAACTGCCCATGTGCCAAAAAACTCCACAGACTAGACTTCCATTCAACACAAACAAAAACTTCCTCAACAGTCAATGGAATTAAAGTACTTGCAATCTTCCTAGTTAGGTTAGGCAACAGGGTACAGTGAGAGCTAGATCTGCATCTTTCATATGACTGAGAATAACACAATAGTTAATTTAGTATAAAGTAAATAGAGGGCTTAATTCAATCCAACAAATATTTACCAAACACCTATCAGTTTCTTTACTGGTAGGAAGTGCTCTAGAAAATATCCATGGTAAAGGCAAGTGAGCACTTGCCCTACAGAATTGTTTTTTAGGCTGAAGATTAAGAAAATTATATACCTATCTAATAAGTTATTTCACAGGAAAGGCACAAACTAGTGCACAGCAGGTAACAAAAACTAGGGATCATTCTGAATTTTGAGAGATGATTTTTCTATTGTTTTGTGGCTAAAAAAGTATTAATAGCAAAGGCCTCCTAGAGGAGGTGGGTGGTATTAGATATAAGACTGAAAGACAGAGTGACAGTTACTCCAACTATATCCTTCAGGAGTTCTTTACAGCAAGCAGCATCTTCTTGGCAAAGTAGCACACATCTGCTCATTTTGGTAAGACAAATTTCAAAAGATATACTACATGTTGGTATTAGTTTTTTACTGCTTCTGCTGATAGAAGGTGGAGGAGTCAGGAGTACAATTCTACATCTTTGGCATCTCATTCCTTCTTTTTTTAATTAAACAGGCAAAATTTGAGTACTTAGAGCCTTGCCCTATATAAAAAATGCTACAATTTAAATATTTATTGCACTCCTGTTCTTATAATGCAATATTCTTTGCCTTCAGTGAAAGAAAAAACCTGTCTTTCACTGAGGAAGAAGCATGAACAGCAAAGACACTTGTCAATTATTCATGAGCCACAAAGTGATCCACAGTAGACTCTGGCTTGGTTCCCTGTGTACACTGTGGTCCTACTCCCATAATGTTCCTCTCACAAGAACAATACATAACCTTCTCTCCCAATTAAACTGGATATTATTCTCTACATCAGAATGTCAAACATTGGGGAAGAATAGAAGTATCAGTCCACTTGGAATTTATGCTCCTCAATATATGATGGGTTTCTTAGGGTATAATCCCATCACGAGGCATTCAATACTCTGACGGACATCACAGATGAGCAACACAACATGCTACTGACCATCAGCCGTTTCCCCTGTGATCACAGGGCTGACAGGGCTGTGGCTCAGAGTCACAGAGTATCCTACTTCCTACCACCAGGGTAAGATCAAAATTCAAAATTGGAAGTACCATTTCTACTGAATGTGTATCACTTTTAAAAAATTGTCAACTGGAAATACTGTGAATTGATCCACCCATTCTAACTTGATGCTGTCGTTGAGCCCAAGATTTCATGCATATATGGCACTGAAGTATTAGGAGGCCGGAAAATTATTCCAACTATGATGTTTAGAGGTGGGGCATTTGAGCCATGATTAGGATTAGAGAACCATTATGGGGTGTATCTCCCATTATTTAGTCTTGGTGGCTTTAAAAGAACAGAGACCAGAAGAGAGTCACATCCTGAGATCTGCCTCTTCTGTGATGTTCTGCAGGGCCTCAGGACTCCATGAGCAGGAAAGCCATCACCAGAGGTGGCCCCTGGTCTTTTCCTTGTATTTCTTCTCTTATAACCTATCCAATTTTTTCTTTATAATTCAGCCAGTTAATGTACTATTATACCAATAGAAAATGAACTAAGTTCACTAGTACTGGTAAAACTTATACGAAGCCTTCCTATATTAAATTGTGGTAATAACATAAAACTTACCATTTTAAGTGTACAATTGAGTAGCATTAATTAAATTCACATTTTACAATGAACTTTCCAAATATGTTCATCTTGATAAATTCTATATTCATTAAGCAATTTTTTCTTCTTTTTCCTCTTGGTAACTATCATTCTACTTTCTGTTTCTATTAATTTGACTACTTTAAGTACCACATGTAAGTGGAGTTATTTAGTACTTTCTTTACAGAAAGTAGCTTAGTTCATTTAGCATAAATCCTCTAAGATTCATCCACATGAAAACATGTCACACCATTTCTTTTCCCTTTAAGGCTGAATGATGGTTAATTATAACTATACACTACAGTCATATTTGTTTATCTACTCATCCATCAGTGGATACTTGAATAGTTGCCACTTTTTAGTTACTGTAATGCTGTAATTAGCATTGGTGTGCAAATATTTTTGAGAACCCATTTTCAACCCTTTTGATATTTATATATTTATATCTATATTTATGTATTCCAGAGTTGGATCATGTAGTGGTTCTATCAAGTTTCTGAGAAATTTTGTGAAGGTATTTTATATACTTTTTGAAAACATGATTTTAAAACTAAACTCTCATTATTAAATCCTAATTAAACCAGAATAGCATTAGAATAATATAGCTTAATTTTGGGTAACTGGTTTCCCCAAAATAATTAGACTTTTGTAAGCTGCAACTATTGCTGCTTTTCTTAGAATGTTAGAAACAAAACTGATCCTTCAAATTCATTCTTTCAACCTGTATTTCAAATCGTCAGTTTTACTATCTACTTTATTAATAAATTCTAGTTACAATTTTCATTAACTTTATTCTATCCTGGCCTTCATATAGTACTAAAATGAATAGTATTAGTACTACTTCCTGAGAACTAAAAAGAAAGTTAAATGTCATATTGAATTAAGCATCATTTGCTTAGCTCATAGACAAGCAAACCAAAATAGTTCAGTCACCAAAGTAACACATAGACATTTAACTTGATAGAAAATGGTCATCACTTTTCTTCATACTCTAGTACTCAGCACCTGTCTTAGTGTTTTCTAAATTGGTCTCTGTTATGTTTTATAATTATAGTGCAAGTCAAGAATTCAGTTCTCCAATTTCTGCCCATGTTCTGTCAGGATTTGAACCTATACTACTAGCCTCATTATTTTGTACAAGTTTCTTACACATACCTACTTGTTTATTAGTAAATTTGTAATAACGGTACCTAATTTCCAGGGTTAAACCTGTATAAATGAATACACAAATTATTTATAATAGTGCCTGACACCTAATAACCACTGTTACCTATAATCACTATAACTGTTACTTATGTCCACAGTGATTTTTGTCTATTTTTTCCACAAAACAAGCTCCTGAGGGCAAGGGACATATCTAGAGGATAGAAGTAAATCCCCCCTATTTGCTATATTGCATACCGTCCTCCTCCCAAGAGATGCTCAGACCTCTGGCTCCCATTTGCTTAAGAGGGGTGGGGATATGTTTGATTCTCAGCCCACATGCCGTAGGCTCATGGCTGCCTACCAGGGAAGCCAGCAGGTTGCTTTGTTGCCCAGTGCCCTAAGTTCCAACGTGGAGCGGATCTTGGGAGACGCTGGCTGCCTGGTTCTTTCTCTGGGTTGCCCGCCACTCGCTTGAGCCACGGCTGCTTACCAGGGAGGTGAGCGGGTTCCTTTCTCTTGATAGTTCTACTATAGTATATTAGTACACAATATAGTGCTTGGGACCTAAGATGTGTTTAATATATGAGCTAGTGAATAAAAATCTCATTCTCCACCACAGTCTTATGTGACTGTTCTTATGGGAACTTTCCCCAGGACTGCAAGTGTTTCCTATGTGATTATGTACAGTCTAGCAACAATATGCCAGACTCCTTTATGACAGCTTTTGTTAGTAAGCTACACATTGGACATTCTAACTCTTCTAGAAGGTCAGCTGAGAATACGGTCAGGGTCATTTTCATGTTTATCTTAACACACAGTGGGAGTCCTTTGTGGGATGCTGTTTACTGGGTGTGTCTTGCCTTTGCCTATCACAGAAGCAAGGGACAGGACAATGATGTTTGGCAGAACAATGGGAAGAAGAGTGGATGTGAAAAACCTTGTAGTATGGTAATTTAGGAAAAACTAATAGTCAAATGCAGATGAACAGTGAGCTACTCCCAGTACAGACAGCAGGGTAGAACATGGGGAAGGAAGAGACAGGAAACTCTTGTGGATACCTTGAGTCAGTTCATACTGGATTGTTACATGCAGTCTTATGCCCATTTTCTGGTATTTAACAGAGGCATAGGGCTGCCAGAAGGGATAGGCTGAATGACAGAAACCATAGAGGTGTGTATACTTTACAACTACAGTCTTCTTGTTTACTCTTTTCCTCCAAGGACCTGCCATAATGCCCAAGATCTAGCAAGGGCTTATCAGCTAATGGTCTGTTGACTAAAGGTGGGAGACTGGTAAAGGCTCTGGGTCCAATGGCCAAGCAAGGGAAATAATAAAATCTATTTGTATTATCTCTGGCACAACTAGCAGTGGGGCCTCAGATGTTTTAGCTATTAAAATTGCATTTAACTCTTAGCTGCATCACCCACTTAGAAATCAAAGTCAACATGTGACTAAGAAATTCTGTTTTCCTATATAGAATATACCTTTCTAAAGTTTCAGCTTAGCAACATTTGTGCTCTGAACAACTTGGGTGGAGGGAGGAGAAGGGTGCTGACAACCATGGTTTCCCAACACAGCAAGTACAGAAATATTGATTTTTAGGAAACAATCTTAAAGTTTTCTCTTGGCCCTGATCTAGAATGTAACTTAGATAAACTGAGGATATAGTATGATTTCCTTCACAATGAGACACTGTTTTGAATATGGAACATGTGGCAATTGTTAATCTATTTTCTGCCCCCAAAGCCTCAGGGGACATATACAATATTCTTTCTTAATAGCAAAGGAATTACTGATTTAATTTCCAAATGTATTTTGGAGGAGCCTTTTCTCTACTTTTTTTTTTCCTTAGGTATTTTTTGCTTCATGTTTTCACCCTTTCTCCTCAACAAAATGAGTATTTAAAATACAGGTTGTAAGAACTAAATAATTGTTGTTGTTATTGTTTTTAGAAATTTGAGTGGCATTAATTTTACCTGTATCCTTAAACTATTATTTATTTATTCAACAAGAAAATACCAACAACACCGTTAGGAACTTTGGGTTCTGATGAAAAAAATAACTAGTCCCTTTTATCAAAGTGTAGCAGGCAGCTGAGTTAGTTAGAAATATTATAGGCAGTGAGACAGGGCTAGGTCCTCAAAGGAGCCAGTGCAGATACCTTACAACTGAGGGGGAGACATAAACCTCCTGCTGTGGGCCAGGCCTCAAGACAAAGGATCAAACAAATGCACCCATATCCTAAGGACTGATACTCTAATTAGTTCCCTATCACCTTGAGGAAGCTTAGAGTCACCATCCCATCCCCTTAGGGAAAAGTCACTGCTCTAAGAATGCCTGCTTCCTACCGAGACTTGCTTTCCCATTTGTCCCTAATTTAATCAATTTTACCTGAATTACTAATCTTATTGGCTAACTATAGTTATGTCCCACCTTATACCCATCTGCTTTGTGAGTTCCTAGTATTCCCCTACCTTGAACCCGTCTTGCCCCATGATTTTGCTCTATAAAAGTCCCCGGAAAAGACAGAGTCCTTGGCAACCCGCTTGAGACGCCTTCTGTCTCTCAGATGGAAGCTTTCTTTCTCTCAATAAATATATTCTACTCTTAACATCGTTGTTCCTAAAATTCATTCTTCAATTTTAGAGAACACAAATTTGCGCACATAGTAGGTCGGGAGTTTCATGCCCCTATATCAAGAGGAACATATATTTTTTGATTTCTTTTTTTTTAGGAACATATATTTTTAACAAAAGCTGCTGAAATACTGGTGAGAAAATAATAAGCTCGTAAATATGAAAGACATTTCAAAGAGGTCATATGATTCATTAAGTTACTAGTGACAAGTAGCAAGGGACATTTAACAACCCAACATTTTTGCAGTAGCTCATTATACTTTTATCCTTAAACCTCTGGGGTAATTTTCATTTCTGTGCTAAATGTAGAAAATGTAGAAAAGTTAAAGTGAGTTGTCCAGGTGTCTTATGGTTTGGATCTGGAATGACCCCCAACGTCTCATATGTTCAGACGTGTAGAAAGTGATTGGATCATGGAGCTGTTGACTTAATGGGCGACTTATCCATGGATGAATTTGGAGCTACATGTGCTCTTAGGAGGAGAGGCCTGGTTGGAAGTGAATAATTGGCGACAGGACCTAGAAGTGTATATCCCCCCCACTTCCCTTTCTGGCTGCCATGATATGAGCAGCTTTTCTGTGGTCTTTCCACCATGCTGTTTCTGCACTTCCAGCTGCTAAAAATGGACTGAAACTTCTAAAACTATAAGCCAACATAAATTTCTCTTTCTTCAATTTTTGAATGACAGGTATTGTGTCTCAGCAACTAAAAAACATAACTATGACTAATGGCATAGTTTTTAAGTGGCAAAATAGCACTTGACCTCAGGTCTGAATCCCAGGTTCCTGGCTGTTTTTAGGTCAGGATGAAGAGCTCATGTGTAGAACTGATCAAACAAGGACTGGTTATAAAAGATGGCTACCAACTGATGCATGGAAACATTCAGGTAGGTGGGGATGGGGAAAGAAGGGCAACTCTGATTGGGAGAAATGTGTAAACAATGCCTGTGTGTGTTGCCTACATTTTGCAAAAATACTTTGTTTACTCATAAGCAAAATAAATCAAACTCACATGTATAAATACTGTATAGTCTCCTTAGTGTAAGAAATGGTAACAGTACATATGATTTTATGGTAATCATGATTCCCCAATACATTGCCTGTAATGATTTCATTCATCAGTTGGAATGGTTTTATTCTGTTTTGTTTGATTTTATTATGTGTGATGATATGAACAGCTATTTTGAAGAAAACAAGACATTATGGCAGCCATTGCTGATTTAATATCATCTTGCTTTGAAGTCCTACCATGCTTTTGTTTTATTACCATTGGTTCTATCATGTTGTGTCATACTGGATTTTAATATGTGTGATAGTATAAACACAGTTTTTATGGAAAATGAGGTATTATACTAGACACTGTTCATTTTCTGTTATTTGGCTCAGAATACCCTGTAATACTTTCATTCTCTTGAATGGTTTTATACTATTTTGTTATGTTTGATATTATTGTGTGTGAAGCTATGCTCAACTATTTCAAAGAAAGAGACATTATAGTAGCTACTGTTAATATCCAGTTGTCTTGTTGTAAAGTGCTGTGTTGCTTACATTGTTCTGTTCTGACCTGCTTTGTTCTGTCCTCTTTTGTTTTATTCTCTTTAAAATAAAATTTAAAAAAATACTTTGTTCAGGAATATTCCAAGCTTATCCCCATTTTTGAATGCTTGCAGGTATAAACATTTCCCTTATATTGAAAAACTATTGATAATGATAAAAGGTAACACTACTGAATATTAGTATGTTGTGGTGCATGTATAGACTCATTTAGTCCTCCCATCTCAATAAGGAAAATATTAAAGCTATGCTCATTTTACAGATGAAGAAACTGAAACTCAGAAAGTCTTACAAGGTAGCCCTAGCACTCATGAAGGAGAAACCGGAATCCTCTTAGTCTGGTGCCAGAGTTGCTATTGTTCTAGAGTATTTTCTGGCCTGCTCATACATACGCTCTTTGCTGGGCTCACTTCTTGTACTTTATATCTCAAGTAGGATGTCACTTTTAGAGAAATGCATCTCCACCCAGGCCTTCACTACTTCATCATTCTTTGTTAGTCATAAAACAGCACTTGTCATAGAGCAGGTACTTGATAAATACTTGCTGAATGAATGAGGGTTATGAAAGTTTATCATTACTAGAATATTATAACTGTAAGAATCTTTGAAATAATATATTTACCCTCCTTTTTAATATTTGAGGAAAGTTGAACCAATGTAAGTGACCTGCCTAAAGTAGTTTCAAAAGGACTCAAATCCAAAGTAAATGAGTCCTAAAGGCATTCATTTCTGTTAGTGTATTTTATGTATAGCATTTTTTTCCCTCAGAATTTCCCTTTTTCTGTTGACATTGTCCATCTGTTCCTGAATGTTGTTTATCTATTAGAGCCCTTAACATAATAATATAATTGGTCTAAATCCCTGACTTGATAATTCCAACATCCCTACCTATTTGAGTGACATTCTGATGTACATTGTCTCATCAACTTGTGCCTTTTGTCTTTTAGTATACTATAGATTGTTTTTATTGCTAGCCAGATATGTGAAGCATAATAAAAAAAGTGAACATTAACTTTTAGAAAAATTATCACAGTAAAGACATATTGCCATTAATCCCCCTCGAAATACTCCCTCTCTTCAGACACACTTATCCCATCAATTATTTATTTTGTACAACAAAAAATACAAATTACAATGGACATTTTCTAATATGATTATTAATCTCTTATGTGATAGTTGCCCTTATCCACAGTTCTGTTTCCCACGGTTTCAGTTACCTGTGGTCGACAATGGTCCAAAATTATTAAATGAAAACTCCCAGGAATAAACAATTCACAAACTTTAAGTTGTGTGCCATTCTGAGTGGTGTGATGAAATTTGTCATTGTTCCTCTCTGTCTTGCAAAGGAAGTGAATCATTCTTTTGTCCAGCATATCTACGCTGTATACACTATGCACTCTTAGTCACTTAGTAGTTAGCTCATTTATCAGATTGACTGCCAGGCTTTCACAATGCTTGTGTTCAAGTAACTTAATAATGGTTCCAAAGTACAAATTTTCCTTAAAGTATGTTGTTAAAATTGTTCTATTTTATTATTACCTATGGTGGTCAATCTGTGGCCTAATTTATAAACTACATATCACAGTTATGTACATTTAGGAATACTATACCCAGGGTTTCATACTATCTGCAGTTTCAGGCATCTGCTGGGGGGCATGAAACACATCAATGAAGGATGAGTGGACAACTGCATATTACAGGCAACTGGCTTGTTGCACAACCATCTGCAGATCTTAGTTTCCTGCCAGCTTTTCAGTGAGACCAATGTAAAAGCATCCTTTCTCATTCATGTTGTTTTAAAAGCCAAGGCTGGAGCATCATTAACATTAACTAGAATAATAAAGTCTACCCTTGACACACACTATCCAGAGGAAGACTATATACAATTCATATAAAGTTATAAATCATTATGAGACATAGAAATAAATAATTGGACATCTAGTGAATAATCTGTGGTATTATATAAACAAATAATTGGACATCTAGTGAATAATCTGTGGCTAAACGAATTCATGTTCTTAGTTTAAGGAACAACAGTCACAGAAGACTGATTTATATGAAACTGCAATATTTGGCCATTCTAAGCTAGAAAAGTGACTGTTTCACACGGTTCAGTCTAATACCTCTATCTCACTCGGCAACAATGATTATGTAGAAATTTTTCTGCATTCCTTAAGATTTTTTTTCTCTCTGAAAATATCCAATTGATCTGAGTTTCACCTGGAACAGACAAATAAATATTATCAGTTCCATTTTGGCCCTGTAATACTGAAGCACAGTATGTTCCACACTTCAGTTTTTTAAATCTATGAAAGTGTGAGAGTGGTAACAATGGTTTAGAATTACCATGATAAAGAGATGAGTAGAGAATAGAAGAATGTGATGCCTGTTGCCTTCTATATAATGAGTCCCAGCTATATGCACATACACATGATGTGACATACAGGATATAAGAGACATGGGAAATACCATTTAAAGTTTTATTAAAAAAATTACAAAGAGATGTAAAACATTGATAAGTTGTAAAAGATCAAATATACATTAAGAAAATGGTGGAAGAAAATAAAGTAAAAATTTTAAGTTACATCTAAGTAATATGATTTATATATGGTTGTTGTTGTACACTTTGAAATTTTCTGTGTTTTCCTAAGCTTCTACAATTAAAGGAAACAATAATATAGGAGTAAAATATTGGGCTAAATTGTTATTTCATTAAATAAATTATTAAAATTTTTGACTACACTTAAAGCTAAAAACTCAAAGGAACAGAAAAAATATTTTAAAATTTTTCTAGGCAAACACATACATTACCTACAAAAACTATGAAGAAAGAATAAAGTGGAAGAATGACATTCCTGACATTCACAAATAAATTGTATGATTTGAGCACCAGAGATGCAGATAGTTCAGAAAAGTTAATAGAGCCCATACAAGGCCAAAATATATTTAGGAACTTAATGTAATGATAGAAGTGACATTTCAAATTACATGATAAAACACAGATTATTGTTCAGATGTTTAGCTTGCAGGCTAATAACTATTAAAGTGAAGAACTAAAATCCTTGCATTATACTAACTGCAAGGTAATCTCACTAGAATTTAGGGTCTAAATAGTAAAAAATATTATGAGAAATACAAATAAACATTTAATAACTTTTAGATACCTAAATTGTATCTTTTCTAAATTAATTTCCACATATATTCAAGATTTAGAAATTTTTAGAACACTATAATACCAAATGACAATGTTAGTAAATAGGCTTACGTATCTTAGTTCAAAGATCTTTACGGATACTGGTAAATACGATTAATCAAAGCTTTCAACCTCCACATGTCAAAATACAAGGATTATAAAATTAAAAACTACATTATCAGCTGGTTATATTTCTAATCTGTAATGAGATTAACAGTAGCACTACAAAAGAAACTCAAAATCAGCAATAAGATAAGCATATAAGCTTAGAAAAACTGGAAAATATAAAAAGACAATTTATAAATGAAGAACTACACGGGAAAACATGGTTTTCAATATACTCAACACTACAATAATCAAATGAGCAAAACGTTTGAAATTTCCCTTGTTAACCAGAGTGGCCCCGGGAAGGGGGACACGCTTATCTGGTGGTAAAGCAGCTCCCCGACAGGAACTGGTGCCACTGTTCTGGGGCACAGAATCCCCATCGCCAAGCCAGGCTACTTCTCGAAGTACAACCAAATTAAAAAAAAAAAAAAAAAAGAAATAAAATAACTGGTTAAGTGTGAAAAAAAAATATGTTCAAGAACAGTCCCTCAAATGTTTGTGGGAGAGGCAATGAGAGTGGTGATTAAGAGCTTGGAACTGAGGAGCCAGGCTGTCTGGATCAGAATCCTGACTCCAGCCTCTCATGGCCACATGACTCAGGCAAGTAAAACTTTCTGTGCTTCAGTGCCTCGTGTACAAAGTAGAGATAACAATAGTGCCTGCCTCTTGGGGTCCGGAGGACAAAAGAAGTAAATACTTAAAAAACTACTTACAACACTGCCAGGAACTTAGTAACAACTTAATAAACACTACCTATTATGGCCAGAAAAGAAATCCTAAATAGGCATTTATGGAGTACCTTAAATAAACAATACTGATCAACATATCAGAATGCTATGCTATCCTTAAAAATCGTTGCATGAATTAAATTTATAAGCATGCAAAAATACCATGATGCATAGATTTAAATTTTTAAATAAAGTCTACAAAGCACTAACACTTCATTATCCCATCTTTCGTTCACCATAAATTTAAGTATATATGTGAGCAAGCAGAGAAAAGAATATAAATGCACATAAACTGAAGTGTGAACAGTGATTTAATCTGAGTAGAATTATGGATGTTTTTCATTTTCATCTTCATACTATGCATTTTTTTAAAGTCTGAAGGACATCCATTTGTCATAAACATGTTAATTGGTAATAAAAATAAGTATATACTCATGTTGAGGAAAAAAGGTGACTGTAAAGGCATTTATCATAGTGACAAACGGCAGTGAGATCCACAAAGCAGAACTGTTGGCAGTGGAGGCACTGGACAGGACTGGTACAGATTTCAGAACAAAAGCAGTTTCTACAAACTTTCTAATCACCCATTCTGCAGTATTTCAAAACATGTTCATGGAGGATAACAATAATCATACTGAAAATGAAGTAGATACTTTGCATTTTATAAATGAAGATGATAAGCAGCTCCTAAATATATGAATAGTGGTTAATTACAATTTTCTGGTGATACGTCCTATTTGTGCATACAAATTTAGCTGATCCCATCTAATATTTACTGATGTTGTCCAAATACCTAATTATACACAGAAACACACCAGGCAACTGCAGGTTATGAGTTAGTGACTTGGTATCACTAACTTACTGTGTTATTCTGAAAGATTTGAAGGCTAGTAGCACTTATAAAACCATTTTGCTGCTGGCATGAGTCAACATGTAACATTCTGGACAGAGACATATGAAGAAGGGCTTATTATAATTTTTAAGTTGATTTATCTCTTTAAGCACTAGGAATACCTCTAGTATTACTAAGTAGCACTGTAATATTTTTTTAAAAATTTCTATTAGTACATGTTTGCAGTACATAATGTTTACATGCCTAGTGTGAAGTTTGTATACATAATATCTTAATTCTTTTTCCATCCCTTTTCCTTCACCATCTTTCCCCCCTCTCCATCCCTTACTTCCCATTTGAAAAAGATCTATTTCCCTACTTCTATTAGCTATCTTTTATTTTGTGCTTTATTTGTATTTTGAATTTCTCATATTAGAGAAACTATGAGTGATTTAAGCTTGTATGTCAGATTTATTTTACTTAATATTATGGTATCAAGGCTCATTCATTTTCCTACAATGACTCAAGTTTTTCTTTATGGCAAAGTAGTACTCCGTTGTATATAAATATCACATTTTCTGTATTGATTCATCTCTTTATGGAGATATAGGTGGCTTCCAAGATTTAGGTATTATGAACTGTGCTGCTCTAAAAATGGAGATGCATGTTTACTGATAGACACTGAAACACTTGTAGCAGGGAAAAGGATTAATTTACAGACTTGTAGACAAAAGGCAAAGGAAACAATTATATAAAGAATTTCACCAATATGACATACTCATCAGTACCAACTGGCAAATTTGTTTTAATTATTGGAGATTAAAGACATTGATGTTATTAAGTCATGAAAACTAATTAAGTGTGCATTATGGATGTAGTGCAAAGGGTCCAGAATATTAACAAAAACAACAAATAAAAACCAAACTATAAGATAAAGATCGTTACAGAGTCTTTGTTCTCTTTACATTACTTAACAGGTAGATTTTTAAATTCATTCTAAACAGCCACCTGCCCAGTATTTCTGGCTTTTATCAAGAAGATGCATTCAGAGTTCCCAAGGCAGTTAAACAGTCTGTCTTAATAGTGCTGACTGGCTTGGGAAGCAGATAGTGCCAAAGCAATCCTCATGATGGAGGCTATACAATGTGTGCATTTGATACATGCACTAAGTTAAGATGTTGGCTTGTGTTTGGAGATTTTATTGGACAAGAAAATTTATTTTTTTAAAAATTAAAAAGCATACCGAGTGCCCTAAGAAGCTTGTACTATATGTAAGAGGAAAATGAAAAATAACACAACTGGGGTTAGAGGATATCCTATCACCCTTTCACCTTTCCAATGAGCCCACTTAATTAAGTGGTATGGATGGACAGAGCCTATAAACCTGATCTTCCCATTAATCAAAGGCATGTTTATTGAGAGTCCAGAAATAACACCTATGGTTAAATGATTTTCAGTAAGGGTTGAATTGGGAAAAATGCTTTTCAGCAAATAGTGCTTTGACAACTGAACACTCACATTCAAAAGAACAAAGTTAGTCTCCTTCCTTACATCACACAAGAAATTTAACTCAAAATTAATTTTGTAGGCCTATACGTAAGAGTTAAAACTATAAACTAAGAAAAAAAGATAAATAAATCACGATAACCTCGGGTTTGTAAAACGCTCATAGGTATAACACTAAAAGTATAGGGGAAAAAAGAAAAAATTAGAAAATGAGACCTCATCAAAATTAAAAACTTTTTGGCTGGAGATATAGCTGATTAGTAGAGTGTGTATCTAATATGTGCAAGGTTCCAACCCTAGTACCTAGAATTTAAAAAACGAAGATTTTGTGATTGAAAGGACACACGAGAAAGAGAAATGACACCTCATACAATTCTTTCATTGGAGAAAACTTATCTGGAAATCTTATGCAATTTGTATAAATAAATACGAAAAGAATGGTTATAACAAAATGAAAACAACCAAATTAAAAACCAAGCAGAGGATGTGAATAGACATTTCTTCAAAGATATACAAATGGCCAATAACCACACGAAAAGATGTTCATTGTTGCTAGTCAGGGACATTGCAGATCAAAATCACAATGAAATAGCACTTCAAACCCTCCGAACAGCTGAAAAAAAAAAAAAAAAAAGACAGTAACAGTGTTTGCTGAGATGTAAAGAAACTGGTTTTCTTAAACGTTGTTGATGGTTAGTTCCTCAAAAATTTTAAGAGTTGCCATGCGCCCTAGCACTTCTACTTTTACTTATAAACCACAAAGAAATGAAAAAGCTAAGTTACATACAAGAGTCCTATACATGAATGTTCATAGCAACACTATTCAGATTAGTCAAATACAGGAGCAAACCAAACATTCATTAGCTGATGAGTGGATAAATAAAATGTGGTATATACCCACATTCTAGAACATCATTCTGCAATGGAAGGAAAAAAGCACTGCTACATGCTGCAGCATAGATAAGCCTTGAAAATATTTTGCTAAGGGAAAGAGAACACAAATGATTTCATTTGCTTTTAATGTGGAGAACAGGCAACTTACTAGACATGCAGAGTCAAGTAGTGGTTGCCTAGGGATAAGGGAGGGAGTTTGAGAGGAAATGGGAAGCAAATAGCAATGGGTTTCTTTTGGGGGTGATGACAGTGTTCTAAAATCGACCCTGATATGGCTGCACAATTCTGTGAACACATTAACAGCTATCAAATTATATACCTGAAATGGTAAACTGTATAGTATACAAAAACATACCTCAATAAAACTGTTAAAACTAAAGCCAGGCGTAGGGGCTCACACCTGTAATTCTGTCACTCAGAGGCTGAGGCAGTCACAAGTTTAAGTCCAGCTTGGGCAATTTAGTGATTTAGAAAGACCCTGCTCCAATTAGACTGTGCTTGCTCTGCACAGCATGTTTCTTTTTCTAATGTAACAAATGTAAAATCATGGTTAAAAAAATAAAGATACTGGCCTAAAATAAAAAAGACTGGGAATATAGTTCAGTGTGAAGGCCCTGAGTTCAATGCCCAGTACTGCAAGAAAAAGAACAGAACAGAAAGAGCTACACTGGGATGTCGTATCTCACTTATCAGCCTAGCAATATTCTGAAATTTTGGAAAAATATTTGACAAGATTGTAAAAAAATATGTGCTTTTATGTGTCACTTAATGGAAATTTAACACTGATTCATCCTCAGGGAGAGAACTTTGGGAACATCATAGACACACTGATTCTGTGACCAAGAAGCCTCAACTCTGGAATTAATTCTAGTGATACATATGTACAAATTTGTGTGCTGTGGGATCACATCTAAAGGCAAGACTGGAAACAACCTAAATGACTTCAAAAAAGTACTGTCAAATAGAACTTACTCCATCAACACAATGAAGCAATGTATATGTACAGAAAAGAATAAAAGAGCTGGATGTGGTGGCACACACTGTAATCCCAGCCCTGCGGAGGCTGAGGCAAAAGGACTGTGGAGAGTTCAAGGCCAATCTGGGCTACCCAGGTTGAGACTCTGTCTCAAAAAACCAAACCAAACCAAACTAATAGTTCTAATAGTTCCAGATAAAAAGCAAAGTAAGGAACACAGTAAGGAAGATGGGGAAATAAGAATGTCACCACTTATTGTGTATGTACACATGTATATCTACACACAGGCACTTATTTTTAC
>PVJX010007212.1:0-72527 GCA_004027295.1 Dolichotis patagonum | reverse complement strand
GGCAGTTCCCTGCGGACGAAGGGCGTGCTTACCAGTCCCAAAGAGTCGCGCCGAGATGCAGGTCTGCGCAGACTTTCGATCCAAACAGCCCAGGCCACTCTACAGGTCCGAGAGTTTTGGGTCCCAAAGAGACAGCCCGAGATGCTGCTTTCTGGGAGACCAAGATCCTTTATCTCACTTTTCTCTCTTCCTTTTCCTTTTCAAATTTTACTTCTTTCATTTTCCCAATCCCCACATCCTCCATATTTACTAGCAATACTACTAAGCTTTACAAATCTTTAGATATTTAGTTAATCTTATACTATTATCATTGAATTCTTCTCTATTGTTAATGGTGGTACAGTCATTGCATTTAGCAGATATTACTGGATGTCAGTATTTGGTTTGTCTTTGTGTCTATATGACAATTATAGATCTCTTTTCTACTGTTAAGAGCTGATACAGGGGTAGCTGTTACTGGTTCTTAGGGTATGTCAATATCCAGTTTGTCTCTGATTCCATTACTTTGCTGCTTTTGTTGCTATTGCAATGGAGATACAAGTCTCTCCATTACAACTGATCTGCAAATGTCTGCATGCATGTTTGTGCATGGGTGTGTGTGTGCACACATGCATACACACACACATGCACGTATACACACACACACACACACACACACACACACACACACACACATGCCAATAATGTCAAACAATTGAATGGAATGAATACACCAGACAGGTTGAGCAGTTAAGAGAGAAAGAAAAAAATCAGCAATAGAAAAATAACGCAATGACAGGAATGACTCAATCTCATTCAGCAATACCTTTCAATGTGAATTGTCTTGAGCCCCAGTCAAAAAACATAGGTTGGCAGAATGGATCAAAAAAAAAATCCCAATAGTGATGTGTTATATATAAGAAACACATTTAACCAGAAAAAAAATTCACAAACTAAAATTGATCAAAGGATGGAACATATTTCATGAAATGGAAACCTGAAAACAAGCAGGAATAGTTATCCTATTTTCAGAGAAAGTAGACTTCAAGGCAAAATCAAATAAGCCCTAACACAACTGTATTGGGAGACCTCAATATCTCACTGTCACAAAAAGAAGATCAACTAGACAAAAAATCAATAGCTGGATACAAAGTAAACACTCAAAAATCAATAGCCTTGCAGTACACGAATAAAAAACTTACTGAGTGAGAAATCAGACCTTGGAAACAACCTAAATGCCCAATGACTGTGGAATGAATAAAAAGATGTGATATTTCATACAATAGAGTACTACTCAGCCATAAAGAAAGATAAACTGGAGACTTTTATAGGTCAATGGATGTAACTTGAGACCATACTTGTTTGTGAAATAAGACACATGTATGTAAACACCGTATTGTCTCACTAGTATGCGAAGATGAGTGTAACAACCTATGGATGTGTGTGTGTGTATGGATATAAAAATAATTAAGATAGTTATTCTTAGCTCTGAGTTCAATGAAGAGAAAGATTTGTGCTGCTATTGTTTGGACAATTGTAAGCAGATGTGCTCTGGGTGAATGATTTGGGGATGACAATGCGCAATGTATGTACGTACCATTGTTGCCCCTTGACTACGTGTTTTTAAATTTTGTTTTAGATTTTTTCTTTTCTTCTTCTTTTTTCTTGAAATAAAATGAATTCGGAAAAAAACTACACTGGACAAAAACGATCAGATAGACATCAACAAAATCACACAAAAAACCAAGTAATCACACTTTCAAAGAAATGACCTTAATAGGCATCTATAATAGATATCTATAATGGTCTTAATAGGTATCCACCCAACAACAAAATACATATTCTTCTTAGCAGCACGTGGTACTTTCTCCAAAATAGACCAATAACAGCCCACAAAGCATAGTTAAGTAAATACAAAAGAATCAAAATTATCCTGTGTATGTTATCAGATCACAAAGCAATGAAACTAGAAATGAATGGCAAAATAAACCATAGAAATTATACGAACACATAGAGATTAAACAGCACCCCCCCCTTTTTTTTGAGATAGGGTCTCACTTTGTGGAGTTTAGGCTAGCCCTCAACTCTATGTAATGCAGGTTGGCCTTGAACTCACAGCAATTCTCCTGTCTCAGCTTCCTAAGTGCTGGGATTAGAGATGGGCACCACCACATGTGTCTAAACAATACAGTCTTGAATAATCAATGGGTCATGGAGGAAATTAAGGAAGAAATTAATTTCTAGAATCAAATGGTAATACCAGTACAACACATCAGAACCTATGGGGCACAATGAAAGTAGTTCTCAAAGAGAAGCTTATAGCTGTGAATACCCACATCAGAACTCAAACAAATCAACAAAGCTAATACACCTCATAAAAAGAAGAACAAAATCACATGACCATCTCAATAGATGCAGAAAAAACTCTGATAAAATCCAATACTTATTCATTATAAAAAGCCTGAAGAAAATACAGAATTACCTTATCGTAATCTGATAAAAGCCATTTATGATCAACCTACTGCCAATATCACATCAAGTGGGAAAACCTGAAAACTTTTCCTCTAGAGTCAGGAACAAGACAAGGATGTCCTTATCACTACTGTTTAATACCAAAGTAATCAGGCAGGAGAAAAAAATAAAAGGAAAATATATAGAAAATGAAAAACTCAAATTATCATTATTTGCAAAAGACATGATCCTTTATATATAAGACCCCAAAAGTTCCACCAAAGGATTCCTAGAATAACCAAATTCAGTGATATATCAGGATACAAAAAACAACACACAAAAATCAATAGAGTTCCTATATGTCAATAATGAACTCAACAAGAAAATAATTAGGAAAATAGTACCATTCATGATAGCATCAAGAAATCTAAGCAAGGAAGTATAAGACCACTATAATGAAAACTATAGTAGTCTGAAAAAGGAGATCAAAGAGGACATCAGAAAATGGAAAAATATTCCCTGTTCCTGATAGGTAGAACCAATATTATCAAAATGTCCATGCTCCTAAAACTTATATACAGATTCAAAGATATGGATATTCAATCAGAATACTAACAGCATTCCTTATAGAACTTCAGAAAATAATCCTAAAATTCATACAGACCCACAGTAGGAGAAGCAGTCATGGGCAACAAGAGCAAGGCAAGAGGCATCACAAAACTGGACTTCAAATTATAAAGCTACAGTGAAAAAATTAGCGTAGTACGGGCACAAATATAGATATGTGGATCAATGGAACTGAGTAGAGGATGCAAAAAACCCCCCAGGCACCTTATGTTTGACAAACTGGCTAAAAATATGTGCTGAAAGAAAGATAGCCTCCTTAGCAAATAACAATGGGAAAGGTGGCTATCCATGTGCAGAAGACTGACTCTAGACCCATATCTCTCATTCTGCAGAAACTAAAATTAAATGGATTAAAGCTTTAAATAGTAAAACAAACAATGTGCTGGAAGTCAAAATAGGTGAAACTTCTGAAGACACAGGCATAGGTAAGTACTTTTGTACAGAAGTCCAATTGCACAAGAAGTAACAATAAGAGGTAACAATGGATTACATCAAATAAAAAGCTTCTGCACAGCAAAGGAAACATCCAGCAGAGTGAAAAGACAACTGACAGAATGGGAAAAATATTTGCCTGTCACTCCTCAGAGGACTAATATCTACATATTTAGTAAATGTATGAGGGCCGTATATGCTCATTATGTGCATATGGATCGTTACATATGGAACATGTATCAAAACATCACATTTTACCTCATAAATAAATATAACTAGTTTATGTCCATTAAAAAATGTTTACAGTAAGCCAGGTGTGGTGGCACATGCCTGTAATCCCAGCACTCAGGATTTGTGAATATACAAAGATCTCAGAAAAATTAGACCCCCAAAATAAAAGCTGCAGTAAAAAAAACGGGCAACTGAAATGAACAGACACTTGACAGAAGTACAGACAGCCAATAAATACATTCAAAAGTATTCAACCTCTCTAGCCTTTAGAGAAATGCAAATTAAAACAAAACCAAGACTCCACTGTAGAATGGCTACACCAAGAAATAAATAATAAGAAATGCTGGCGAGGCTGGGGGGGGGGAATCCTTCTGCATTGTTGGTGAGAATGTAAACTAGTTCTACCACAGTAGAAATCAGTAGGGAGAGTCCTCAAAAACTAAACATAGAAATTTCCTTTGCCCCCGCTCTTCTCCTTCTAGGTATTTTCCCAAAAGAGTTAAAGGACTGAGGATTAAGTTCAGTGGCATAAGCACCTGCCTGGCAAGCGCAAGGTCGTGAGTTCGATCACTGGTACAAAAAAAAAAGAGTGTTATTCTATGCTGAATATGGTGAAAGGATATTCAAAAGTACAGAAGTAAATATCCTCAAAGATCCCAAAGCCTAGCTGTAAAAAATTAAAAAAGAAATGGTGAAGATGTAATACAAAAGAGTTAAAGATATATTAGAGGGAAACATGTATACCCATGTTTATAGCAATAGAGTTAATAATAGCTAAATCTTGAGAATGGCCTACATGTTTATCAACAGATCAGTAAAGAAAATGTGATATTTATATACCACAATGAAGGACAACTATGTCACAAAGAAGGTTAACTTGGAGTCATCTGGAAGAAAATGGATGCACTTTGAGACTCTAACAATATTCTGTGAAACAAATCAGACATATAAGCTTAAATATTGCCTTGTGTCTCTTACAAGAGAAACCCAAAGTATAAATAAATTTAAGAGCAAGATATCAGATAGATAACAGGAAATAGGGAGATAGATGTTTTGCAAAAGGGAAGGGGATCAAGAGATGGAAGAAGTGAGGAGAAAGAGAAGAAGAGGATGAAAAAACTATGATGTGTTATATGCATGTACCAACTCCCCCAGATCAATTATTATGGTACTGTAAACATGTACTAATATTATGGTACTATAAACATGTACTAATAAACATGTATAATTATTATGGTACTATAAACATGTACTAATAAACATGTATAATTATTATGGTACTATAAACATGTACTAATAAAAATTTTTTTAAATAAAATAAGGTATTTGGAAAAATATATTTGAAAAAGTACATGGATTCTTCATAGAGAACCTGAAACACTCCCTTAAGACCTCAAAAACTTCTGTCACAAAACTCCTGTTTACTTTCTTCTGCTTATACACACAAATATATATATCTATGCCAGGAGAAAAGTCTGAAAAGAAAATAGACTAAAAGTTTTAAAAGCAGATGTATTTTGGTTTGAGGATTATAGATATTTCCTTGTTTACTGCAAATAGGTGTTTTTTTGGTTTTTTTTTTTTTTTTTGGTTTTATGAGACAGGGTCATGCTATATAGTTCAAGCTGGCCTTGAACTTGTAGCGATCCTCCCGTCTCAGCCTCCTGAGTGCTGGGATTACAGGCATGTGCCACCACACCTGGCTTACTGTAAACATTTTTTAATGGACATAAACTAGTTATATTTATTTATGAGGTAAAATGTGATGTTTTGATACATGTTCCATATGTAACAATCAATATGCATAATGAGCATATACGGCCCTCATGCATTTACCACTTCTCAACGGCAAATATGAGGTATGGTTAAAAAATATAGTAGTAGCTCCAAAAAATTATTACAGCAAAAGACATGTTGTCATGGATCTTCCTCAAAATACTCCTTTTTGCTTTAAACACACTTATCCTGTCATTGTTACTACTTTCTGAAACAGCTCTGGAAGTCTTTCCTATCTTTAGTTGTGCTGTCAATGGCTACCTCAACATCCTGAATTGATTCAAAATGTCTACCCTTCATGGTAAGTTTTATTTTGGGAATGACCCAGAAGGCACACAGTGCCAGATCTTGGGAACAAAGTGGGTGGGGCACACTGCAATGTTTTTATAAGCCTGACTTTTTGTTGAATGGTACTTGGCAATAGCATTCACTGTGTTTTTGACATACCTCACAAAACCACTCACAAAAGAGAACTTCCAGAGCCTAACTATGCAGCCTAGATATCATTTCTGGCCATGATTCTTTTTCTCACTGAACTTTGGTTATGCTATTGTTCACGTGAATGAATAATAGAAATTGACTAGAAATTAAATAGGGAGAAAGTAAAAGCAGATGAGGCACCCATCAATATTACCGCAACTTTAAAGCTGATTCGCAAGAAGCTTTCAGAGGAGAAAGCGTAAAGTACTGGCCAAAATGATGTTTACAAATTTTATTAACTTTCTGCAAAAAGTTATATGTGATCACTAGGCTTCACTTTACCAGTTATCATATGCTAAGATAGCTCAAAATTTTTCCTTTTTGTTGTGGTTGTTCTTTTTTTTCTTTCCCCTTTGGAATTCTGTATTGGTACTACCCTCTTTCTGTTTTGTTTGATTTTTTTTTTCTTTCTTCTTCTCTTTAAATAAAAAATTTAAAAAATTTTTTTTTCCTTTTTTAGTTCTTGGGATTTTCATAAAGAAAGACTTAAATATAAAGAGGGACTTAAACATAAAACTTGAAACTGTAAAATTACCAGAAAAATACATAAAGGGAAAGCTCCCTGACACTTGTCTGAGCAATGATTTTTTTCCTCCTTTGGTTATGACCCCAAAGGACAGGCAACAATAGCAAAAACAGACAAACAGAACCACATCAAGCTGAAAAGCTTTTCACAGCAAATAAATGCAGGATGAAGAGCCAACCTATGAAATGGGAGAAAATTCTCAGTAAACTATACAGTTGATAAGGTCTTAATATCCAAAATGTATTAAAAACTCAAATAAATAATAAAAAGATAACCTGATTTTTTAAATTGGAAAATATACAAATAGACCAAAAATATATTTTTTAAAATGCCTGAGCCAAGTGTAGCTCAGTGGTAGAATGAGTGTGAGGCCCTGAGCTTCTACTGGAATTTCCTTGGGAAAGGTGTTATGGTTTATATCTGGATGTCCCCCAAAGCCTCATGTGCTCATGGGTGGGATTTTGGGGAGGTGATTGGATCATGGGTGTGTGCTAAATGTGATGCTGGGAGGTAAAGCATGGTTAGAAGAGGTGGGTTATCACAGGTGTGACTTAGAAGGCTGTATCTCCCTCCTTCCTTCATTAATCTCTCTGCTGCCTACTGCCATGCCAGGAGCTGTCTCTCCTCTGCCAAACCCCACTGCCACACCACCCTGCCTTGGACCTAGCTGAATATGAACTGAAACTTCTACAAGCTGTGAGCCAAAATAAACTTCGCTGTCCTTATGTTACAGGTGTCAGGTATTCTGTCTGATCAATGAAGAAAATAACTAAGACAAAAGGCAAAGCAGAGCACAGTGAGCGGTTAAGCATTGGCTAGTTTAAGTAGTTTTGGTGGGCTGTATACTGTATGGCTCTCAACTGTAGTGCTGATACCTGTATGGCTCTCAGCTATAGTGCTGACACATAGTTGCCTAATGCCTGGCTCCGGGTGGATAAGCAGAAGAATATTGCCTCCTGGGGTGTACTAGCCAAACAGAGTAAGGTATGACTCTGGATTGGTTACCCTGCACATCAGAGACCTGTTCCTGGCTGAGCCCTTTACTATATCCTAGAACTGGCGGGGGAATTCTACATACAGAGATTAAAAAATATAAACAGGGCTGGAAGTATGGCTCAGTGGTAGAGCACCTGCCTACCATGTGTGAGACCCTAGACTCTATTCCCAGGATTGCAAAAATAATTGCGCGCGCACATGTGTGTGTGTGTGTGTGTGTGTGTGTCTGTCTGTCTGTCTGTCTGTTGAGAGAGGGATAAAAAAGAAAATTCATGTAATATTTGTATTTATTACTTATCTGCCACAGTCAGGTTGTATTCACATAATGTAAGTCCTGAGAGGTTAGAAAATGCCACTTTTTACAGATTATTCTTTCATGTGCAATAGTACAATTAATAAGATATAATCATTTAATTATATGAGCAGTTGCCAACTCATTTGGATATTTTAAAAATAATTTTTAAAGAATTAAAAAAATTGAAAGCTAATGTAGAAATAGTTGCTACTGTCTGTAACTGGGATTGGGCATATCTCTTGGTCATGACACAAGGATAATGAAAATGTAACTTTTTCATATTTATGATCCTTCCTTCATTCTTTCAAGGATCCTCACTGCTGGGTATGGTGGTCCACACCTGTAATCTTAGCACTCTGTGGAGCTGAGGCAAGAGGATCACAAGTTCAAGCCCAAACTTTTCAACTTAGCAAGACACTGTTTCAAAATAAAGAGGGCTGGAGATGTAGCTCAGTGCAAAGGCCCTGGATTCAGTCCCCAGTACAAACACACACACACACACACACACACACGACCCTTACTTAGCACTCACCATGTGTTAGTACCTCAAAGAAACTGACAATATAAAGACGAATATAGGATGCTCTTGTCCTCAAGCAGCTCACCATCTAATCAACAGTGAGTCAGTCACCAAGCAAAAGCCATATGGAAGGAACCTAGTTAACTGTCTGTATGTTCTGCCCCACTTAGGATTGTTCTGATTTTTTCCTTGTGGTTTCTTTTAATTTGTTTTTCTATTTGCCTTCCTTACCTGTTTTCACTTTTTGTAAACTGAAAAGTTACAAAAAGTCAAGGCTTAATGAAGATCCACTCTCTGGCGAGAATATTTCAGGGTGTTGCACATTTCACGTTGCATCACATTAAGAGGCCACAAGGCCTGTTTATCCGACTTCCTGCAGTGCTCATTATGGGGCTCAGATGGTGGTAGCCTGACTCTTCCATGGTCAAGTTTCCATCAGCCTTACCGGTAACACTAACCTTACTGATAGTCACGGCCAGAACCAATCATTTTGCCAGAATGTTTTAAAATTCTATTATTCCCTAATTCTTTGATAGAGAAGAACTTGCCCTCTTTGACCAGGGATGTTTAGTTACTTAGGGCAGGCAGGATAAGAGATTAATTCAGTCTCATTACTTACCAATTTTCAGAGGAAGGTGTTAGTATCCTAGCACCATCAAGTGGTATTTTGTTTTATTTGGTATTTTTGGTTTGCTTGCTCTCTCTAACCATGAACTCACTGCCTATTACACATTCAGTGTGTTCAATCCTTAATAGTCATTCCTGTGAATGTGACAAGTTAATGCCTTGTTCATTGATCTTTTAAGCTGATTCTGGTGAAGTCATGTGATCTTGTTAAGAATTTACTCTACCAGAACTGCAATCAGAAATTTCCTCAAAGAGCCCTGATACCTTTTAAGAGGAAATAGTAGGCATCTGGATGGTCATAGCAGTATTTATTACAACTGCATTATCACTTATTCCTAGGTCTTTTCAGAGAAGGAGTTAGGAACTTTCTGATTTTTGTTTCTATAGTTAAAAAACAAAGCATGAATTAATTCTAATATTTCCACTTAATATTTCACATTATATAGTTTTAATTTATTTATTGCGTTTATTATAGTTTTAATTTAATATATTCGGTTTTTTCTCTTACACTGAGGTTTTGGTTCCAGTCACATTAATGGAATTTTTCATTTATAATATCCAGGACAATTGAAAAAGTATAGTGCCAATATTTCTTCTAACAATGAAACCAATGAATTAATTTTAAATTTTCTTTATAGTTCTTTTTATCCTTAAAATATAGCCTACTAAGACTGTTTAGATCAAACTGTGTTTGAAGTCACTTTAATTGTTATCCAATGAATCATAATACTATATTCAGTTACATACAATTATTTAGTAGTTTTAAATGATAAGAGTTTTACCTCTTTTTTTGCCTATTTTTCTACAGAGTATCAAACTTTTACTTCTCAACTTTTAGGAGCTAGAAATTAGCCCACTTCCTATATTTTAGATATAAATACTTTTTTTCTCAGTTGTTCTTATAACTTTTTGCTTTGTTTGTATCTTGTTTAAACCCTATAGAACATTCGCTTTTTCTACAGTTGAAATTAGTTACAGAATGTGGGTTTTAAGGTATAGTTAGGAAGATTTCTCTTTTCCTAGATTGCAAAGACATCCAAATAAGTTTTCTTTTGGTACCTGAATTTCAAACACATTTGGAATTTTTTTGGTGTATGGTGTGAGGTACAGATTCAATTTTGTACTTTTCCAAATGGCTACCAGTTGCCTCAACATCATTTACCTGTATTTAAAAATTCATCGAAATAGCTGATGAGATAGTTATTTTTATATATTAAATTTCATATATACTTGGTTCTAATTCTGTAATATCTCATTGGTCCCATTGGCCTATCTGGTTGTTTATGTATCAAAAACATCAGTCAATACAGTTTTAAGTGTTTAGAATTCAATTTTTAATATTAAGTAGAACCTGTTTCAACACTCACCTTCCACTCCTAAACTTCTACCTACCCTTCACTTCCCCACCACAGGCCCTGTCAGGGATTTCCGGGCTATTTTTCCTTGCCTATTTCTCCACATGAACTTTTCAATAAGTGTATTTAGCTCCAGGAAGAGGAGAAAGAGAAGAAGGAGGAAAGAAACCAGTGGTATTTAGGGGTCACCTCAAATTCAGAGATTAAAAAAAGAACTCAGAGCTTTATGCTGAATCTTTATGCTGAATTATCCGAGTGCACATATTTCCACATACTCATCTATTCTCAGCATTTCAGGAGTTATTAAAGTTTTCCTACTACAGGTTTTAACTACTTTTTTGTGAATTTTATTACAAAGGAATTTATGTAAATGGGGTCTTCTAGTAAATTTAACTGTTTATTTATATGAAGGCTACTGATTTCTCAGGCCCCCTTTTAATTTGCTTAAAAGCAAACAGTCTTCTTTAGCCCATTAAAAGCAAATATTTTATTTTTCATACAGTTTGTTTGGAGTCTTTCTCAATAACATTTCCACTGTGGAATAAATTTATATCATAAGGAAGGGCAAAAACTCACCTTTGTATATTCATCTTTGGCCTTGGTGAGCATTTGTAAGATATCCACTTCTTTGCCCTCTCCTGAATTGAGGATCATTGGGGAGATTTCTGCTCCAGCACCCTGATGGGCTTTCAACTGTTCATACTGAGTTAGGCTAAAAACAGAGGGGAAGACTCACACAACAAAAGCCAATGCAACAAAAATGGCTTTAAAATCATCCCAGTTCTTACCCAGTTGTTTTCATCCTGTACAGTACAACTGTACTAAAAGTAAGATCACTCAGGAATTTAAAGGCAAAAGATGAGAGCTGAGATCTTGAGTTAACTGGCTACATATGACTGTAGAGGAGAGGTCAGAAAACTCACCTACAGGCCAAACACCTGTATGTATGGCCCATACATGCCCCTTGCCATTACCATGGCAAAGCTGAGCAGCTCCAACAGAGATATGTAGCCCCTAAAGCATAAAATATGCACTATCTGGTCCCTTTCAGAACAAAGTTTGCCAACTTCTTGTATAGAGGACTTGGGAGAATGCTCTCAATAACTGCTGAGGAAGCCCTATTTAGTTCTTTGGCACCAACCAAACTGCATGGTCATCTTACAATGCCTTGAAGTCAAAGCAAAATTGATGCAGCAATTTACAACTCTGTTTAGAAACTCAACGACGATTCTATCCTAATTCTGAGAAGAGGAGCATTTGAAACATACACTAATTTTTAAAAAGCTATTGAAAAGTGAGGAAATGCGGAATGTCTTTTCTTGCTCTGTAAACAACACAGGAGACTGGGCTGCTCTGCATGCAGCAAGAGAACACCGAGAAAAATACCTTCTTCCCTCTACATGCTTCGCTTTTCAGCTCAAATTTCTTTTATTATGCCATGAAATTTATGATAAAAAATAGATCTGAAAATTTACTGAGGGATTTAATTCTAACTGGGGAAGGGGTTTGAATCCGTACACATCAGCTGCTTATTACTAGTAAATAATCAATTTCCTGCTGGAGCTGTTAAGCAATTACAGCAGAATGCTGACAATTCTAACATGGCCTCTTGACTGAGCTACAGGGCATTTTTTAATCTATATGAAATCCTGCTATTATTATCCAGCAAACATGAATGCTCTAGAAACTAGCTGTTATGGTAGTAAATACCAGTTTGAACACACTTAATCACCACTTGCAACTTGAGCTAGTTATCTAAAATTAGCTCTGATAAACAAGATTTTCAGGAATCAATTTTATTTATATTAAAAGGTCTTCCCCATTTTCATCTCCTTGGGATCACTTTTTAGTCATGTTACCCCCTGGGGTTTAAAAATGGAAATTGGTTCTTTTGCAGACAGACCTAGGGCATCACATCTATGTGACCAACAGCCCTCCCATGCTTGGCTGAGTCGAGGCCCAGGCTGAAACCCCACACAGGTAGCTGAGGCTCTTAGCCATCTCCATAAATAGCAGGGAAAGAACTGCTTCACATCGACTGGGGCTCTCGAGCTGATTAGGGAGTTGACCAACCTCACACAGAAAGCAAGCTCTTTTGGGCCTTCTTTTCAATGGAGTCAGAGAAGCCAGATTGCGAGAAAGTCAGAGGAACACAAATTTCCCAGAATGCAGAATGAACTAATCACAAGGTATCATGAGATTAAAAGAAAAAGCCTAGTTGGGAGCAGGGGGAGACAGACAGATAGACAAATTATTAAAGTAATATTAACTCAGAAATTTCTAGAGATGGAAAATTAAAGAGTATCCCAAGGACTCAGTGTTTGAGACATGGTACGAAATTCTGAGTTCCTACACACAAAGGATATGCAGTTAAAGGAAAGTGTTTCAGGCAAGAAGGAAATGACAGATCTCAGGAATCTGGAGCAGCCTTTTATGATGGCTCTGAATGTTCTTTTCACTAATAGACACATTGATAACTTTTTAAAACAAAAATTACTAATTTATAATCAAAAATATTAAGGAAAACTGCTGTCGGGGAAAATTCATCTTACATATATTTCACATAGGCAGAACAAAATGTGTTGAGTCAAAGATAAATCCAGTAAAAACATAGCAAGCTGTTTCTTACCATGTTCTCTACCTATTAGGTAGTATTAAATGTTTTCCTGACTGCTATGAAAATTACTATTAAAAGAGATAAATCCTGTTAAGATTATAGTGATTTTTGCCTACATTTAGAAATACACATGAAAATGTAAGGTCCTGAAAAATATTTAGCTGTTTGGCACTTACTTTTTCATAAGCTCTGCAATTCTTTGGCATTCTTCCTTATCATAAAACCAGATTCCATAAATGGACACTGCAAAAAACACATTGAACAAAGTATTAGCAACCTCAAAGCCACAAAATAGGAAGAGATTTCGTTTTCTTCTTAAAGTGAAATACACAATAACTTAGGTATTAAATTCATTATTCAATAATTATTAAATAAACAAGTGTTTGGAATTAAAGCTTAAGAATGTAGCAGTGGAATTCTTCCATGTTCACAAAGAAATGCACAGTGGTTTTGTGCTCAAACACACACACACACACACACACACACACACAAAGCAACACAGTGTGTTTTCTTTAATAACACAGACCTTAATACAATAGGCATTTGGTAAATAATTCTTTTTTTTTCTTTTTCTTTTATGCAGTTCAGGTTGGCTTTGAGCTCACTTTGTAGCCCATACTGGTCTCAAACTCGCAACAATCCTCTTTCCTCAGCCTCCTCAGTGCTGGGATTATAGTCATGCACCACCACACCTGGCTAAATACTTACTAAATAAATACAGAATACAGATTGAAAATGAAGTCAGGATTCTAAACTTCTGGCTTTGAGACATCATTGTTTCTATACTCCATTTGCACATTTCATAAATACATTTCATCTTTATTTTTAAATATTCAGAAACCTGATGCTCAAATTTTGCCTAGAAACTTCCCTCCCTTCTTCTCCCAAGGATGTTTACTGAAAAACTAGCTTTGTTGAGCTGTAAGTTAGGATAGGATAGTTGAAAACAAAATAAATTTTAATAATAAATCTGACTTCAAAATGTACACAAAACTTACAACTGCTGAAAGATTAAATATGAGCATAATTTAACCACTTAGTAATGAAAGAAAATGTGGTATAATATAGCTGCTCTTGATTCATTTAATAGTTTTTCAAATAAATTGACTACTAAATTTAGTGTGTGCCTGTCTCTACATCTTTGTAGCAAAGGCTGAAACAGTTCCCAAATGCATTTATATATAGTTCAGGATTTTGTGGTGTTCATCATGCAAATGATACACTAACTACATATGTATTTAAAGGTCTTCCCTGCAAACAGCGGCAATATTATGACACAGCAATGAAAATCTACAAATTTTTAAATTGAAACAACTCCTTTCACTTTGGTTAATATTTAGGTTGAACAGAAAGTTGAAATTTTTAAAACATTTAATTACATTAATGTTATTTTTCCATTAAAATAGCTGTGATATTCTAACCCAGGTCTTTCCTCCATTACCCGGCCAATGACTAGATATGAGTTTTGTTTTTTGACAATGATCATTCAAATATCAAGATATGAGAACTGTCTTTTTAGTGCTATTTTAAGGAGGTGTCTGAAAGAGGAATCTTATGAATCTCAATTAACTTGCCTAAAGTCGACAGGGAGGTTTTAAACTGTTTTTGTAATTATTAGTGTATAGGGAATCTTTCTTACCCCTCTACATGTGAGAGGGAAAAAAGTAGAAGAAAAGAATCCTACTTCTTCTTAGACCATGTTATCCTCTTAAATAGAAATACAGACACAAATTCCTCCTCGGTACAGTGACAATCTTTTAGAGAAGAATAAGACCATCTGAGTTCTGAAGTTGATGTGCTCCATGAGAGCTTTTATATCAAAATAAAATTTTTTCATCTCCAGATCACTGGATGTGTGTTGTGAAATTGCAATTCCAGGCTGCTTGCAGCCTACTGATGTCCTCCTCAGAGTCCTCTGTGTCAACCCTCCTGCCCTCCTGTTCTTGTAAGAAAAAGCAGACCAAATCACAGACATCCAGCCACTTAATAAATCTGAATACGTCTGTGTGTTTTGGTTGCTTTAATTTAGTTACAATACTAGAAACCTGTTCTGTTTTTCTGGCTACAGTGAAAACATTCTTTCCCTGGAGACAAGAGTTTTCCAAAACTGTCAAAGGAGAAAGACAGCACAACCAAGAAACCCGCGGCTCAGCGCAGAGGAAAACCCAGCCCCGGTGTCTCTCACCAGTAGATCACAGTAACAGACACATTTGGGTGCCATTTTTCTCGATGTTAGACATTTGTGGCATCTGACATAAGGAATTTGGTTTTCATAAGGGTAGGATGCCAAGGAAACTGTTGATACAAACAGACAAGCAGTTTGACATTGTCATTAGTATGAGACAACTGAAATGTACACTTAAGGAGGGAAAGTGCTAGAAAAAATATCTCTCAGATGTCAAGGCAGATTGAAGGAAAGACTAGCTTTGTAGTAATTATTTAAAATATCATGGAGCTTTCTTTAAGGCTCAGCCATTTATCTCCAAAGCAACATGGTTTTAAAATTAAAATGGGATCATTTTGAAAGAACTTTCATTGAACATAAAGTTTAAATAGTGAGGGCTACTACAACAGTCTTGGCTACTAAAAAGGGCACCAAGATAAAATGTGACCTGAGTCTAATTTTTTTCCCGCCCTAAAATAGTTTTACAACTTGAGCTGCATTCCTTTGAGAAAGGGGCTGTGAATTCCATTAAAGTGTACATTGTCCAACTGAAGTTTGCTGCCTGTCAGGCCCAAGGTCTACCAACTGCTCTACAGACCAACCACTCTTCCACACAAGAGGGTATATCTGAGCAACTCGTGGTGATATAAAAAGACCAGAGCTCATCGTGCCTTCGTGAGGTGATGAGCTGACAGGGTGACAGAAACCATTGACTTCATATTTCAATCCAAGGTTTCCTGCAAAGCCACTGAGAGGCCTGTCCCTCTGCAGGCAGTAAGCACAGCAGGGAAGGTGGGAAAAGACAAGGCTAAAAAGAGTTTTCAGAATTCTAAAAACTTAATTACCACAGGCTAAATTTGCAGCTAAGTGATAGAGCTGTGTGAACTTCTGTGGCTCTAAATTGTTATTATAGAAATAGTTTCTGAGTTTTAAAAATTACAAGAAGAAAAGATTCCAAGAATTTTGTTTTAGTTTTAAAATCAGTTTATTAGTATACATCTGGAAATTCACCATGTTTCGAGCCTTCGTTCAGCCCACCACGCCTGCGTACCGGCCACTGTCCAGTCATCTGTCTGCCAACACAGAGATGAGGGGCAAGGGCACCTTGGTGCATGAAGCTCAGCTCAACTGTTTCTACATCTCTCCTGGAGGTAAGGAACCCAAAGGAGGAGCAAAGGATAGGAAGAACATGTGGAGATTTTCTCTGGATAGTCTAATGAAACTTAGAATGTGACTCCTTGATCTTAGGCCTCATCTCTTTGGCTGTCCACTTTGTACTTAATCAGGACTTGGAACCGTACAGTTGTAAAATTTTGCCTAAGGTTTTATGTCATTCTTTGAAAATTCTCAGTTGAGAAATGGTGACATGTGAGGCAACAGGCAATGCAATACTGCTCTTAAAACACCTGTCTTTGACTTTCCTTTGAATTCTGTGAGGAAGATCAGGGAGATCAAAATTTCCATGTTAGACTTCATGTCTGAATTTTATAGCTATACATCAACAAGATATGGTGTCTTAATTTATTCTATGGGAAAATAGAAAGATAATACATTGTAAGAGGCAACTTGAGAGATCATTAGAACCTCAAATGTAACTTAAATGCACATTTTAAATTCCAATCTTGGGTTCCAGTTTAGTTTGGATGTTCCTTGGAGATCAACCTCATCCTATTTATATCCTTAATAAATATTGCTATTCAACCTGTTCTCTTAAGGTATTTGTCATCTCTTTTATACAGTATTTTATCCCAAATACCTTTCAACTCCAAGAATGGTAGCTTATACTCATTTAGATTAGGCTAGTATGTACACAAATTTTAGAAAGAAGGCCTATATCCACATGGTTCATAGGTGGAATATAAATATATAAATGGTAAACGATGTATATGTAAAGTTTAAATATGCAGGATATCTGATTTGTTAATGCTTGTGCTTGCCCTTTCTCCTTCCTTTCCTTTCTTCTTTCCTCTCTTTCTGCCTTTCACTTATTCCTAGCAAAAGAACAGGAAAATGTGTTTTTCTTGGAAACCTGTCAGGCTCTTTTTACTAGGAAAGTCATGGAAACATGCCATGATAACTTACACAAATCTCTGCTGAGGATTTCAGGATAAACCAAAAATTTTTAAAGGAAGGATGGAAGAAAAGATAGAAAAGACAGAAACAGGGAGGAAAAGAAGAGAAAGCAAATGAAGATTTCTAGCAGTGGCAGTATTTTTGCTGGATTAGCATTTTTCAATGCCTATGTTTTGGCATCCATAGATGGGAAACAGTTATACTTGGCTGGCTAGATGCTGATTCTGTACTTCTACCCCGTTAGGAATGTCTGCATTGAAATGATTTCCTTTGGCATGTTCTTTAATGCCTTTAAAGTAATGTTCTTTCAGTCACCTTGTGTTGGCTTTACTGACCAAACACGGACACATCTTGTAAAACAAAATCTTCGCTGGCCACAGAGAGTCTACATAGCACTGTTATCTTTGGATCCTGGTCTGGTTCTTTTCATATGACATAGTTTTTTATTGCACTTCACAAATCAGGAATCCCATGATCTCGGGAGACTGGAAGGCTCACGGCAGATGAGAAGTAGCTTCTACTTTATGAGTAAATAATGCTCCTGAGGATCTTGGGGGAAATGCTGTGTTGGAAAATCAGAACAGTAAAAACAATTCTCCCCTTTCTAGATAAATTAATTTCATTAGAAAGCTAATGCCAATCAAAACAGATAAACAAAAATCTTATAACTAAGACATTACACTAATTTGGATTAAGTTAATTATATACTCTACACCTATATATGAGAATCTATAAGGTTCCAAATAAAAAAGAATGTATTTAACCTTTAGAAAGTTTTCTTTTACAACAGACACAGGTCATGGATTAGACTTTACTAATCTCTATGGAGGTCATTAACCTTCCCAACTGTGAATCTGGAATCTGCTCTTCCCTTGAAGGTCACAAAAAGTCAAATGGAATCTTCTTCAATATACACTAACTTCCAAATTTGATTTGTATTCATAAAAGTTTTTTTTTTACTCTTAAGAGATTTAACAGGGTAAAGAAACTTCAAAAAATATAAGCGGTAGGTAGGAAAATCTATAGTTAAGAGAAATAGGAACAACTTACTCAGCTTTATTGACCACTTAAGTTTATATTTCACTTTGTTCACAACTGCTGATTAATTTCAAAATCCCATAGGCCATAAAAACCAATAAAGGGTTCCCTAAGATATTCCCCTTCCTGAACTCCCATGCACCCTTGAAGACTCAGGCTTTCTTGCTCTTCTAGGGATAGCTGCCAACTTTTTCTTTGTTATCAGGGCTTTGCTTTTGTAAATTCTTGTACTAAAAAAGTAATAATTAAGTATTTATACATGTGTTCCCTCCATTAGACCATAAGCTCCTTGAGGGTAGAACTTTGTTAATATGTCCAATGTAGCAGTTAGCATGTGTTAGACAGTTAACAAATATTTGCTGTATTAAACTGCAATCTAAGACTCTCAATCCTCATACCACCAGTAATCCCTGTAATTGCTAATACCAGTTTGGTTTATTCAAATATCATGGACTATAAGTGCTGGAATCCTCTGTCAGTTACCCTTTTAGTAGAGACTACAACAGAATTCTCCTCACAATGCCCTTCTTATTCTCCTAACTTCGTTGAGAGTTTATTTTGCTTCAAATACTTTATATTCTTAGGCATAAATGATGTTGATGGGATTTTGTCATTAGAATGTGAGTTCCAAAGACTATACAATCCTATTAATCCAGCACTATGTAGGCCCTAATGTATTCACTGTATGTGTATTTATCACTACAACAATTCTACCATATGCCATTCTTTCTGACTACTTGTCAAGCACTGGCAACTAAGAGCTCAAAGAATGCAACAAATCTCTAAAATCACATTCATTTCTCTTCATTACTGAGGAACATAGGACAGAGTATAACCATTAGGATCTTGGTCTAACAGAAAACTGCATTTATTATCCAGTCATGTCAAACTTACATGTACAAGAACCTAAATTATCTTAAAAGTTTAAAACTAACATGCAAAATCAATTCCAGCAACATACTAAAAATTTATTATTTTAAGGAAGTCTCAATGTAGGGAAATAAATCCAGTCTCACATAATTGTAGTTTGTAAAAACAGTATATTTAAGCTAAACATAAGTCAAAGTATATTTTTTTAAAAAAACTGTTCCAATAAAGAACAGATTTCCTTATATTTGAATCAGATTTAATCAAGGGTTGAACGATAATAAGAATAGCTTTACTGAAAATAGTCTAACTGTAAAACACATGGTCACTAAGAAATTTTTAAGATTTTATAGAGCAGTGGTCTGGCCAGAAGAATCTACTGCTATTTCCTGATGGGAGAAAAGTGAATCAGAGTCTGTATTTTTTATTTTTATTTTAAACTATGAATATAGATACAGGAGATATCGCTTTCTCAAAATTCCTGTATGTTGTAGACAGTTAAGTCATGTTTTGGTTTAAGCATGAAATAAGACCTCTTAAGACGTATATGGAATAAGTCTAATGCCAGTTCTTGGTCAAAATTGCTTTTCTTTCTCCAAATTCCTAAGAAGACAGAACAATTATAAATTTTCCTTCTGTGGGTTAAGAAGTAAATTGACCTTGATTCTAGAACTTGATTATTTGAAACTCTTTCGTAAGTGATTTTTTGACAAAAATCAGTAATGTGAAAAACAGAATGCAAAATACTCAATGTGGCCATAATGATCATTTACTATAAGGTATTATTTTAGGACCGGGAGGCTAAAAGATGGTACACTCATTAAGCATTTTAAAAAATGTTTATGAATCCAGTTTTTCTCTGCCAAGACTTAAGATTTCTATCATGCCAAACTGAGCTTTCTCAATAAAATAGAGTATCATACAACTCCAAGCCACAAATGAATGAATCCAAATACACGGGTCTTTCTGTGTTAAGTCTTAAGTCTTTATAGATCAGGATAAAATAGAAGGAACTTTGACTTTACTGTCATATGGTAGCCGTATGTCACCATGGATGGCTTTGCCATGTGGGGTCTTCTCCATTTAAGCGCACCAGTTTGTTAAAGTAAATTGAGAGATGACAATGCACAATGGATGTACCACTGTTTCCCTGACTGCTGTGTTTTATAATTTGGGGGTTTTTTTTCTTTTAAAAAATTTTTATCTTTGAAATAAAATGAATTTGGAAAAAAAAGTAAAGTAAGTGGACAGATGTACATAGATTTTCCCATTAAATTCATGTGAAGATCCTAGGTGAGTCCCTTAATCATTTACACTGGACATATATAAGTGCAAGCTGGGCGGTCATGGTGGAGGGAAGCATGGGTTACACATGCTGTGTGCGTGCTTATGGGTGCACTGCGTTCAAGGAACCATCAAAAATCACAACTCAACACATGGAAAACCAAGAACATGACATTCAGAGATACCACAGGCTCAAAAGTGAAAATTTTCTTTAAAGTTTTTCAGAGGCTTCTACAATTGACAGAATTCCAGTTCTTTAGATAAATTGTCTCCTTTGGAGTTTACATCCTTTCTTTTCAGGATGAGTGGAGTATGGACAGAGAACAAAAAAGTAATTCTGGACTTAAGGTCAGAGTGACAAGTTTCATCACTCAAGTCACAGTAAATGTAGGTATTAGCTGTCTACATAGTGAGGCATAATAAATATGTTATCTTTTTAGTTAGGATAGGAAAGGAGACGTAAAGATGCAAAGTGAAATTACTATGTTGTAATTTTTAAATTTTGGTGGCCTTTCTTTCTCACTAAGAAGGACAGATTTAAGAAGTCCTTCAAGATTACTGAAGACAATGACCCACCCTTCTCACATATAGTCAAAGAGTTAGAGATTGTATAGGTAACCTACTCTGACTAGACATGAAATATCAAATTTCTTAGCTCTTGCCTCCACAGTATTTGTGATTTGAATGAGTTTACTTTGAGTATTTATCTTCTGGGCAGATCCTGGTGAGAAAGATCTTCTATTATTATACATGCAAAGAATAAGTTTATGGCAGGAAAGAATGCCAAATATGTTTAGCTGTATAATTACTTTTAAGATGTTCCTTGACCCTCAATAGATTTGAAGAGATCAATAAAATCCCTAAAACTATAAAATGGTATGTCCTATGCAAATAGACATTTTAGAGGGTGACAAAATACAAAACATATAACTCCCTTAGAACCCTCAACATGCAGTAGGCAATAAAAAATTTTTGTGAAAATAAAAAAGGAAAGAAGAGGGGAGAGAGGGAAGAAATTTATCAGATTCTCAAAGGTATTTATGAGCCAAAGATTAAGAGCTACTATTTGAATGCTTGTTTTAGCATTACCTATACTAAAACTAGAACCATACAAGGAAAATTAGCATGATCAGTGTCATAGCTACAGACTGTGCCACTCTAGCAGTCCTTCAATGTGCTGCCCTCCAACATACTGAATGTTGAGAGAGGATGAATGTTGATGTAGAGAGGAAAACATTTGTATTTTAGTGCACTTGAATCTTTACCATGTGAAACAAGCCAAACACAGAAAGTATAGCATGGTTTCTCTTATGTGAAAAGCCTCAAATACAAATTATTAATTAAAATAATATATATTTTTCCAAAACAAATATAACTATTACATATCATATGCACCTAAAAATCTGAAAAAAAAAAACCACTACTATTTAAGGTTATCAATATACCAGCAAATATCTTAAAATGAAAAAATAACTCAATTATTAATGGGCAGATATGGCTTTCATTTATTTTTAGTAATAAATTTATGAAAGTTTCACTTTTAAACTTTTAAATTATTTTTGAGATAAAAGTCTTGACTTGATTTCAAAATTCTTGATTAGAATTTGGTTAGGTTCTTAAGAGTTGGAAGTATTTATTCTTGTAGGTAGTGTGAAATCTAGAAGACTTAAAAAGCAGAAATTTATCAGCATCCTAAGCCAGAAAGGGTGAACTGCACAGTCAGCCTGAGTTACTGTTCTGCATTAATTTGATAGGTGCTATATGCAATCTTTACCATGCTGGGGAACACAGAGGATTTCTGGGAAGTTGGGCAAACTGATCACACTTTTGAATGAATCACCCCAAGCAGAGTATCTTCAAAGCTTTGTCTTAAGCATGTTTTGTCTCAGTCAGTGCTTACTAAAGAAATAGATTTAATGCAAGATATACAAAGATTTAAGAATTTACAAGACTGGCTTACAGTGGCTTCCCACAGTCAGGTGTGGAAGAGTATAAAAGGGCTGTTTGTGTACTGAAGACCCAAACGATCCAGTGGAAGGTCTGCAGCTCTGTGTAGTGTCCCATGCAAGTCCATCTCAGGAAGCTGCAGGGTCTGTCATGGAAGGCTGAATGGTCTGCTCTCCTGCAGACTAAGAGTGTACACTGGAAGGCTTCAGAGTCTGCCCTGGAAGCCAGGAGACAATGTCCAATGTGATGGTGAAGACTGGAGCTCTTCTGAAGAAACAGAAGCAATCTTTCTTCTTCGTTTCCCTTTTATATTACTCAGGAGCCAAGCTTATTGGTTGCTGTCACTCACACCCAGGGTGATTCTTCTGTTTTTAGTAAATCCCTTCAGCCATTCCCAGAACTGTGTTGACCCAATTTAGTTGGATGTTTTTTACTCCAATTGACACAATCAGTTAACTATCGCAACACTGATGTTCCAGAATGCTGGACAAAAACCATCCTACATATATTGTATAACAATTCTAGAATTAATACAAATGATTTGGGAAGTACTTTAAGTCCATTGTGCATCTCTATTTCTTATTCAGATCTACTTATTTGGTACAAAAATAGTATATGGTCTCTGCCCACAAGTGGCCAAAATTTATTACTTGTGCCTACATAATCAATAACCAACTAATAGCAGTATATGGCAAAGATTTCACAAAATGCATTTTAACTATAATGAGCAATGTTGTTTCCAAATTATGACCCATTTCTTTTTTTGCAAATTTGACTTTCCTACTGTTATTATTTATTAGGGGTGTTATACAGGTATATTTTAACTGGAGCTTTGGAAGATAACTGAAATTTAAATTTCATAGTATGTTCTATAATAGTCATCAAGGAAACACATTTTAAAATTGTCCTAATAATTTGTTATACATTTTGTTTTAGGGAAACGACTGCAGGATAGATGCTAGACCCCTGTTAGGAAGTTGACTTTAAAAAAATTCAGTATTACGAGGAAAATGTGAAGTTTTATTGCTTCAACTCAGGAAAAAGATTAAGTTGTACAGGTTTTCATATTTTCTGCAAAATGAAGTTTTTTCTCTGATCATGTGGAGAAAATAGATGTCTCAAGCCAGAGTAAGGAGCATTATCTTATCTGCAAACTAGAAATGCAAAATCTACATTATTTATTGCACATCACTCAAAAATTTTCAGTTGAGGTCAAGCTACATAAAAGATTTTTGGCATCGTATTGGCTGAAAGTACTGAGGTGTGTGTGTGTGTGTGTGTGTGTGTGTGTGTGTATGTGTATGTGTATGTGTGTTTAAACAAGGATTGTAGTGTTTTCAATCTGAGGAGGCCAAGATGCAAACTGAGAAGAGTTGGTATGACATTCTACTCAACCTAGAAGGGGAAATCAGAGTTAGATGAATAGTGGTTAATAAATGTCAACATAAAGAAAAAAGGTAAGGCTAGGGTTGTAACATTGATAACACTTGAAAAGCATGTTCATAAACAACTTCATGCCCTAGATTCTATTCCCAGTAACACACATACACACACACACATCCCTAATTATACTTAATTAGGAATTATACTTAATTCATTTCTTTAATATCTTTTATAAGGTTCAATTAATTCTACCTTGTAAAACAGGAATCATGTATATACAATGAATATACCGAATTGAAGCGCTCTGTTCAGTGAGTTTTGATAGCAGTACGTGTTTTGACAGTAGTATATGCACTGTCATTTAACTACCACTCAAATAAGATAGAAAACATTTTTATCACCCTTTCCAGTCAGTACCCACACCCCCTACTTCTACCATCATCCCCAGCAGAGATGACAGTTTTCTATCACCATACATTAGTTCTGCCAATTCTTAAGATTTTATATAAACAACATCATGTGGTATATACTCGTGGGGATGGCTTCTTTTTTTCAGTATTTTTGAATTTCATCTGTGTTACTGAATATATCAGTACTTCTTTTTATTGCCAAGTAGTATTCCACTATATACAGTATAATTTGTTTATCCATTTATTTATTTTATAAAAATCCACTTACTTATTCTGGCAACTTGGGCTATTTGCAAGACTTTTTTCCTATAATGAATAAAACTGCTACAAACATTTATGTGAAAGTCTGTGTAGTGATAGTTATCATTTCTCTTGTGTAAACATCTATGAGTAAAATTTGCTGGATGACATGGTTATTATAGGTTTACGTGTAAAAAATCCCCAATTTTTTACTGTGGATATACCATGTTATTCTCTTGCCAGCAATGTGTGAGAGTTTCAGTTGTTCTATATCCTCATTAATACTTGGTAATGTCAATCCTTTTTTTTTTTTTTTTTTTTGATACAGGGTCTTGCTATGCAGTTCAGGCTGACCTTGGGCTTACTTTGTGGCCCAGGCTGGTCTCGAACTTGCAAATGATTCTCTTGCCTCAGTTTTTCAAGTGCTGGAATCATGGGAGTACGCCACCACACCTAGCTAGTACTGTCAATCTTCTTAATGTTAGCCATCCTAGAAAGTATAAAGTATTCTCATTCTGGCTTTAACTTGCACATTCATCCAATGTCCAATAAATATGTAAAAAGATGCTCAGTTATGGAAAAATGTTCATTAAAGCTATGTGCGCTATCATTTCAAACACCCCAAAATAGCTAAAGAACCAATAATATCAAACGTTGACAAGGGTATGAAGCAGCCAGAACTCTCTGACATCGCCCGAAAGAATATAACTCAGCACAACACTTTAGAAAACCCTTTAGCACTACTGACTAAGACTAAATAAATCCTTGCACTATGACCCTATCAGTGGCTCTCTTAATTCTTGACAAGCACATGTATCCACCTAAAAACATGACCTAGAATGTTCATGGAAACAATCAGCCTGAATTACAAAGTGAGACCCTGTCTCAAAACCCAAAAACAAACACAAGTAGTTCCTGTGTAAGCACTTAAAGTTTTTAGAATGTTGAGTCGTTACATGGAAACTAAATAGTATTTAAGATTTGCTTAATGTCCCAAAAGAAATCCTAAAGAAATGGCTGTGAAATTTTGGCTGACTTGTAGTAGTTGCCTTGAGTAAAGAAATCTAATAAAAGCTATCCAGTACTTATTGTAAGTATTTAATTATGCACACTTAATTCAAGAAATTAAATGCTAGAGGAGAGTAGAAAGATACCTGCCCTACACTCTACAGAAACTAGGACAAATATTATACATAAGATAAAATATAACTATCTTTGGCTTATTTCCAGTTCTGCATATATTATGTTAAATTTTGAACATATATGTCTGCCTTTTGTGTCAAGATAAACTCTAAGGGAAAAATGTGTCTTATACATTCTTGAATTTCCAAACTCCAGCACAGAATCAGTATCAATAGCCAAATGTTCAATAAACACTTGGGAAAGTTAAATAAGAGACATACAACATACAGCTAGAGATATAGCTCAGCGGTAAGGAGCTTTTCTGGCAAGTGCAAGGCCCTGGGTTTGAACCCAGACACAGGAGTGGTAGAAAGACACAGAAAAGGAGAAGTGGGGGGATGATGACAGGAAAATGGAGGGGGAGAGCATAAAAGAGGTAAAGATACCCCAGCTAGATAGCAGGAATTCAGAAACAGAAGAAGAGGGAAAGTTTCAGTTAGGTTTTGAAACATGGATACAAGTGGAATTTATCAACTTTGGTCAGGAAAACGAACACAGAAGATAAAAGAGGAGTCACATAGAAGCATGGATGTAAGAGGATTCAAGGGAAGTGTACATATTTGCTAAGTTAGCACATCAGACAAGAGTTCAAGAGTTGGCGACAGACCTGATCAGAAATTGTGCCCTGACTACAGCAAGCTTTAAATGTCAGCTAAAAAATTCACTTGGCAGACACTGAAGATTTTAAGAAGGAAAATGACTTGTGCTTTAGGAAGATAAACCTAACAGTGATTTTGTAGGAATAGGAAAAAACAGATGTAAATTACAAGGCCTATCCTTTGTATGAACCTATCCTTTTAAAATGTGAACTACTAGATTTAATTTACTAATATAGGCTAAGTATACTTACCTGAAATGCTTGGGATTGATTGAAAGTGTTTCAAATTTCAGAGTTTTTTGGGAGGAATTCTGAAATATTTACATAAACTTTACCAGATGACCACCTGTAATCTGAAAATTAAAAATCTGCAATGCTCCAAAATCTGCAATCTTTGAATTGGTTTGAACATATTAGTGTTCCAAACTTTTGGATTTTGCACTTTTTAAAAAGAGAAATGATTAAAAAATAGGAATGATAGATTTACATTTTTTGCTTTTTTGTGGTAAAATAAACACAAAAAATAAGATTTTACTATTCTTTAAGTGTATAGTTTAATAGCATTAAGCACATTCATAAATGTGTGGCCATCACCACTATGGAGCGCCAAAAACATTTTTTAAATCTAAACTAAAACTCTATGCCATTCAATGATGACTTCCAATTGTCTTCTTCCTGATATCCCTGATGATCACTATTCTACTTTCTGTCTCTATGAATACTCTAGGAACCTCACATGATGGAAACATACTGTACTTATTCTTCTGTGTCTGGTTTATTTTACTTAGCATAGTCTCTTCCAGGTTCACCTGTGTTGCAGAAGGGATCATAATCGTATTCACTTTTAAGGTTGAATACTATTCCATTCTATGTACATCAGTTTGTTTACTCATTGATAGACCCTGGGTGTTTCCCATCATTTGGCTCCTGTAAAGGATGCTGCTGTGGATATTATTTTGCTATCATTTTGTTGAGAATATCTGTATCATTATTCACAAGGGATATTGCCTCTTTCCTTGTAACATCTTTGTCTTTTGATATTAATGTTATCTCTTAAAATGAACGGGGAATATTCCTGCCTCTCTTACCTTCTGAATGAGAGTTTTGTAGAATTATTATTCTTTCCTTGAATGAATGGTGGATTTCACCAGTGAAACTATCTGAGCCTGGAATTTTGTTAGGTTTCTTTTTTAATACAAATTCAACTTCCTTAATAGATACGAAGACATTCAGGCTGGTTATTTCTTCTTGAGTGAATTTTTATGATTTCCATTTTCACAAACACAAATTAGTTCATTTCATCTCAATTATCAAATCTATGGCCACAAAATAATTCATAGCATTCTTTTATCGTCTTTGCATGTCTGCAAATAATCCTTCCTTCCCTGACACTGCTGATTTGTATCTTTTTTCACCACTTAGTCTAGCCAGGGACTTATTAGACCCCATTTTCAAAGAACTAGCTTTTGGTTTCTGGAGTGTCTCTGTTGTTTTTTGCTTTTTTATTTTGTTGACTTCTCTTCTTATTTCATTTCTTTTACTTGCTTTGGGTTTAATTTGCTCTTTAATTTTCTTAAGGAAGAAGCTTGAATTAGTGGTTTGAGACCTTTACTAATTAGTTTAGTGCTATAAATTCCCCTACATGGACAACTATAGTTGCATTTGACATGTCATTTCTTCATTTTGCATATCGTATGTCTTCTAATTCCTTTTCTGATTTGGTCTAAACTCCAAACTTGATTGCATTGCTTATGTCTGCAATGCAATCAAGCATCTTAAAAGAATTTCACTCTGATCCTGTTACCACAGAAAGTAATATATTTGACATTTTGTCCTGGTCCTGAAATTCATCACTGCTGTCCACAATATAACTATGGTAATGTACACAGGAAAGTATATTTCTATAGTATGCTCCCATATAGTGAAATTGTATGTAGTTGTGAAGTGGAAAACACAGTAAATAGATATTACCCATAAACAACATAAAAAAGTGGTTAAATTCAGCTTTCTATTGTTTTTATTTGATAATCTCTCTAATAACTGATACAATAAATTCTCAAATTAAAAAGAAAATTGCTTTGTAAACTTCAGTGTAAACTAAAAAGATTAAGTACTTCTTGCAAATAAACTCTGTTCAAATGCATTATACATTGCTAGCACCTTTACTGCTTGGCCCTGGGGTCCTAAAGTTGGTCTTTCTTCATTCAGATCAAGTTTCCATTTCAAAATAGTCACGGACCATAGGATATTATTTAAACTCTTTAGCCTCAGTATCTTTGGTTATTTAAAAAAAAAAAAAAAGAATGACAGCATTTTCAAGAAACAGTTTTAAGAATTAAACAAGATAACCCATACAAAGTCTTAATATAGGATCTGACAGACAGTAAATGCTTATTAAATGAAAGAAATTTTGTTCTAATTTTAATAGCTATCTTACTTTTTAAAGTCTATTTAGGTCAAATCTCATTACAACAAAGTTTAAAGATTATAAATCCTTTCCTATAATAATCCATTTTATGTTTGATCCAAAATCAAAGTTACTTATCAAAGATCTTTTCTTCTTTTGGCTAATTAAATGAAGGGTTTTGGACTTTCATGTCTTTATTTTGCTCATTTAAATTTAACCAATTCCAGATAGAGCTGTAGAAGGCTGATTTTTTTAAACCTAGTAAGTTTCAAAAACTGTGAGAAAACTCACATGAATTATATAACCATACGTCTGTCTACCTGAAATGCTCAAATATAGCCTAGAATATACACAGACTGATGTGAAATGCCAAGAGAGGCTCCTGACCACACAAATGTGGAAGGGACAAGCTTCTCAAAAACTAGCCCCACAGGGGAGCTGGACGATGAACTAATCTGTACATTATCACAGAATATGAAAACCAAATACAAAACATTTGAACCATCAAAAACATTTAAGAGACATCTGAGACCCTAAGAAGTAGTCAGGGTTTCACAAATAAATAAAACAAAAACCAGTAACTCTGGCTAAAAAAAAACTCAGTATCTAAGAGATGAAAAAAAAAAAAAAAAAAAAAAAAAAAAAAAAAAAAAAAAAAAAAAAAAAAAAAAAAAAAAAAAAAAGAACCTAGAAAATAGAGCCATTCTCATCCATTCTTGTTTTTTGTTTTTTTAAAATTTTATTTAAAGAGAAAAAACAAAAAAGAAAACAACCAAACAAAACAGAAAAAGAGTAGCAACAATACCGAATTTCAAAGGCAAAAAATTAAAGAACCACAATAACAACAACAAAACAAAAACAAAAACACTAAGAAATTGCCACTTGATAGGTTACATATTGTCATCCTTGGAAATAGTTGTTCAAGTTAGAAAATTAAAGCACACAAAGTAGACATTCAAACAGTGAGACTATTAACAGTTCTGCTCAACAATCCAACAAAAACAGTAATGTGGTCATCTATCTTATACATTTACACATACATTCAGTTATATCCTTTAGAGCACTTTCTTTTCCATATATATATATATATATATATATATATAATTTTAAATTTTATTTTAAAGGGTGTAAAATCAAATATAACAAAACAGTCGTCCATTCTTTTGTGTTGAGCTGATTTTATTTCTCTCAAATGGAAATTATTAGAAACAAATAACACATCGCCCAGGCTGCTTTCAATCTGCATTCATGCTTAGTAGCTGTAGGGTCTAGGGGTGTGGGAAAAGCAACAGCAGGGAATCAGAATTTGTGGATTTGTATACAAGTCTGTCGCCTCACTGAGCCTCAGTTTTCTCATTTGCAAAAAGGCAGAAAAAATATCTACCCTACGAAGTTGTGACTTAAACTGGAAAAAGAATGAAAATATGAGAAAATGAATAAATAAAAATAGAACAGTGCTGTTGGACAGAGATACAAGATAAAGCAAAAATGTGAGCCACATATGTAATTTTAAATTAAAAAAATACAAAGAAGCAGGTGAAAGTAAGTTTAATATATTTTATTTAATCCAAGATATCCAAAATATTATCATTTCAACATGTCAATCAATAGAAAATTAACGTGTTTTTGTTCACATTCTTTTTCTTTTTGTGTTAAGTATCTGGAAATGGACTTCTATTTTACATGCACCGCACAGAGCAATTCAGATTAGCCACATTTCAAAAGCTGCACAGCCACACATACCTACTGACTACCACACAGACAGCACACGCCTAGGATTGAGGTAAGGCTTATAAATGTTTATTGGATCCAAATAGCATTTCCTATCAGATGATCTCTGTGATTCAGGACAGTTGTTTTTAAGATAAATACATTAGAAAGGTTTTTTATGTTCACATTTTTGGTATAGTAATATATAATAAAAAATAAAATATTATCTGTACTAATTAGGTCAAGTACTTATCCTAAATATAACCAATAAAAAATGATTATGGAGCTGGGTATAGTGGCACATGCCTGTAATCCCAGCACTTGGGAAGTTAAAGCAGGAGTTTGAGGCCAGCTTGGCCAGTTTGAGGCCAGCTTGGCCACTGTGAGTTTGAGGCCAGCGTGGGCTACAAAGTGAGTTCAAGGCCAATATGAACTACATAGTGAGCCCCTGTCACCAAAAAACAATGACAATAACCAAAAAGCCAGATTATAATAGGTCACAAACAAGCATTTCTGTATTTATATTTGTGGTTATTCTATTAGGTAGGACTTGAATTATATACTAATTTAACATAAAATCTAATAGAATCTAATAATCTCAAAAAAATAAAACCTGACGAACTATAAGCACACAAACAATTCAAACAAAATGTTACAACTGGTAAGAGACACCTGCCAGCAAAGAAACAACAGGCAGCAGTATTTTGCAATGATTTTGCATTACAAAACTTTTTACTTTACAGGACCTACTATTGTTAAGTCATGTTACTTTTGATAGCTTTTATTTTCTCTCTCATAAAAATTTAACTGTAAAATCTCATCTTACAAAAATTTAATTCTAAATGTCTGGATTACCACCTATCACAGCAACTTAATTATATGTAAATGTAAGTAAATATATTATCATATTGAATATATTAAAATGATGCTATAAAGCCCAGCATGGTGGCAAATACTTGTAATCTCAGCATCCTGAGAGGCTGAGGCAGGTGGATCATAAACACAAGCTTTGCCTAGACAATAGAGCCACTTAATGAGATCCTTTAAAAAAAAAAAAAAAAGGTGGAGGTGTTATTCTGTGTGAAGGCCCTGGGTTCAATCCCCAATACCACCAAAAAAGGAGGGGTGGGGGAGAAGGACATCACATTTATTTTGAAAGGATTCACTGGGATTGCTGTCAAATATTACTTACATTTATTATTAAAATTACATGAAATAATACACAGTAGGTAAATTCTTATTTCTTAAATGCCAAGAGTAGTATGGAAATATATATAGAGAAAATATGTAACTGCAAGGTCTTTTAGAAAGTTATCTATAATGCATAAGGGCATGCCCACGTGCACACACACACAGATTTATACACTGAGTAGTGTTTTAGTTTTCTAAACTAACATTGATAGTTTCCTGACATTGATAATGTCATCACTCTTTCTCTGGTACAACATCAGTGGTCAGATAAGACAAGTGCACAAAATGAAGAGATTGTTAAATATGTGATTACTAACTCATTTCAAATCTGAAAAGGATCCTTTCATTACCAATTATAACTTCAACATTACGCAAAGCCATTAAATTATTAAGGATCAAACTCTTTGGACTTTTAAGTTCATTTACTACGTAGGCCCTCTCCCTAGAAGACTCTGTCAATGTCCTACGTCAGATGTGATGCATGAAGAAAAAGTGTCACTAGCTGAATCATTAATTCTGTGCCAGTGGCTCCACGTTCAGGTCCCTCTTTAGTCTCCTCACCAAGTCTGAAAGACCCCAGTGCTCAGGGTTAAGATAAATGACGGAATCACACTACAAAGCAGTATGGCTGCTCAAAATAGTGTTTAGCAACCTCACACTTGAACTTTCCAAGACAGTTCCCTCTTAAGGCATAAATTTTTCAAGCTAATGTTGACAGTGGTCACTGATTCTCAATGCAAACACAAAGGTGCACACTTCACAATTTTAAAGACCTGGTCAAACTTCAGAAATAAAACTACCCAATGTATTAAGAGACTCACATCTGGCATTTCGGTAGAGAAGGAAAGGGTCCTGGAGTTGGAAATCCAGGTCTTTAGTAATGGGTTCTGTCCTATTTTCCATGCTCAGTCTATTCATAATGGTGAATCCATGCTCTGGAGAAGCAGACCTGAAGATCAGGAGTGGAATGGGGACAGGGGTCAAAGACAAGTTGTTAAATATATCATACATGCAATGTAACTGAGAGATGTGATCAAAATATACAGTGAATGTTTACAATTTTTAAAATGTATAATATGACACACCACCATTATTTCCCTTCAAAACACTCCCCCTCAATTCAAATAGCATCTCTCCTTGGGGGGGGGGATCTTTTTGAGACATGGTTTTGCTATGCAGTTCAGGTTGCCCTTGAACTCACTTTGTAGCCCAGGCTGGCTTTGAATTGGCAGTGATCCTCCTGCCTCAGCCTCCCAAGGGCTGTGATTACAGGCATACGCCACCACACCTAGCTAATCTATCCTATTGTTGCCATCTTCGGAAGCAGTTCTGAGAGTCCTCTTTTGTTACTGCCTTTATGGGGTGTGATTACAAAAAGCCTGCGGTGACAGCACCTGCCAAGTGTGGAAAGTAAGGCCATAAAAGCATCGCTGGGAATCCTCACTCACTTTATTCACTGGATCCGGCACTGTGCAGCCTCTGGCTCTTCCCCGAAGCCATAGTGACCATTATAGGCAGACGTTTGGAATTGATTCCGGACTTCGAGGTAGCCACAACAGAACTAAAGTCACTGAGGAAAAAGGACTTTCAGGGCCAGGGGCTTAGCTCAGTGGCATAAGCACCTGCCTGGCAAATGCAAGGTCATGAGTTCGATCCCCGGTACAAAAAAAAAAAAGAAAAAGGACTTTCAGAACTGCTTCAGAAAGCAGCAGGAACAATGGAGTAAGTATATTCAAAGCAAGGGGAGCATTCTAAAGGGATTAATGGCAACGCATCTTCTAGTCTAATCATTTTTTAATCTAGCCATCTCCCATATTTGTCTATCACACCTCACACATTCTGATGCGTCTCTTACCTGCCTGTGTTTATATACAGCTTTATAGAAGCTGCCTGTACAGAGGATGCAACACGGCTTCACTACTGGCATCATTATACTAATTCATATGTGAGGCACAACAGCTGTCGGGGTTAGTTCTTGGAGTTGCCCTTCTTTAACCAGCAGTGCGTGTACATCTGTGTATATATGTGTATCTGTCTTGTGATACAAACATGTATCTTGTCTCCCTGTATTACCAATTCCCTTAAGGTTACGAATTACTTTAACTTATGTTATAAATTCCTTTAAGGTTTAAATTCCTTTAAGATAACTGCTTTTTAAATTAGTGACAGATACTTTTAAAGGATCTTAATTTATACAGAGTGTATATCCCAATTACACAAACAAGTTTTCATAGAAAGATGTTCATGTTGGTCTGAAATTGAGAGCTGCAAAGTCTCTAACAAAAATGAAGCAACTCATTGCAAGGAGACACAGCACAAACTCAAAGATTACGTAAAGGTTCAACAGACATCCATTTTGCTCTCTTCCATACAAAGCAAAGAGCTTCACAGATAAACTACTATACAAGTTTTTCTCAGTAATAAGTATAGTTGATGACTTTTAATTTTTCATCTCATTCAACAAACCCTGAATGCCTCCTCTGCTTGCAAAAAGAACCCAAATTATCTAGTGTATACACTCCTACTTTACATGTGCATTTGCCTGCTCTTGGGTATCAGCCATCTAGTAATTCAACCACACAACTTCTAGTGACAAATGAAACACCACAGACATTCATACTAAAACTGAAGCAAGCAGAATTCATTTATTTAAAGTAGACTAGTAGGGTTGTTATTAACAAACCCACAGAAGTGTTATGAACAATAGGAAAAAAATGTTTACATCTTAGTCTTATTTTACTTCTTTTTTTTTCTTACTTTTTTCTTTTTCTTATTTTACTTCTAATCATTCGACGCTAATAAAAGCAAAACATAGCTACATTACTGATGACAGGATTTTCTTTTAAGATCTCCACTTTTAAAACTGAGAGAAGGCAATTTTTGCCTGGTCTATTTTACAAAGAAGTAAAGTGATGGTAGGCATATAATCAAAACACGAAGTAATCATAATAATCATTTCAACTTAGATTGAAAAGAAATGATGTACTCAAGACTGACAGGTCATCTCAATGAACTCTATCATAATACAGGCAGAAGCCATGCAAAGACATGAAGAAACACCTCTTAGAGTGGAATTAGGTGTTTGTGTTTAAGAATCAATTTGATTCTTCCGGTTTTTCATTATCACAACAGGAAGTCACATCTGTCTTTAATGGTGTGGGGAGACTACAACATTTCATGGTTTATAAAATAGGTCCAGGAATAAAGGTGCCAGTTACGTAAAGTAAACTCCTAGAAGAAAAGTCAAAAGTGTATCACAGGCAACTAGATCACCTATATACCAAATCCTTTCTGGAAAACTTCAACGTACCAGAATCTAGCAGGAGGCAGGAGAAGGGGGGAGTGGGCAGCAGGCACCCTATTCTTGAGGATTTGTATTTGGGAAAGAGATTAAGTAACCTCAGATAATTCTAAACCCTCCACCTCCCAAGTGGCTAGTTATTCCCATTTGAATGTCCTACTACCACTCTGAACACATTACTTGAAAAAACTAAAGCTGGGGGAGTAGTGAAGTGGTAAAATACATACTTAACGTGTGAGGTCCTGGGTTTCAACCTCAGCACTGCAAACAAACTAAAACGTGAAAAACTTACCCTCCAACCCGACTCAACCTGTCTTCTGTCAATGATTTTGTTTCTATATCCCATGTCCAAAAACTGTGATTTCTTAACCTTGCCACCCTTATTCTGGCTGCACTCTGAGGCCCTCTCCTTTCAGCACCAGACACGCCTGTCCCAACGTGCATCTGTGCCATGGTAATGACTTTCTCAGTGCCCTCCTGGATCCAATTTTTTCTCAAGCCAGTGTATCCTTATAATGATAATACACTAGCTTTCCCCATATGTTCTCATGACTCTAATAGTCTGCTGTTCATAAACCTTTAATGACTCCCTACTGCTAGGAAAATAAATTTCAGAAGCCTTAGTTTGGCAAATCTCTTTATCCATGGAACTAATAGAAACCAGTATCAGCCCTCTGCAGCAGTCATTTTCCTCGCTGTCCTCCTCACATGCCAGGTTCTATGCCTCTGCTTTTACCACTCTTCCCATGGAGACCGCCTGAACCTCTCTCTATGCGATTCTAAAAGTAAAATTATTGTGTGTAAACATCAATTCTATAAAGCCTTCTACTATCATAGCAGACAATTTGTTGCCTATTATCTACCTACCAGCACTGAGGTCTATCTGTATTGTGTTTATCCTTTTTCTTTATAGTCTTAAGGGTGGAACAGGCATTCTACCATTGATGTACTCTCAGCTCTTTTGTTTACCTTAAACGTGAATGCAGGTATAAAGAAAATACATCTAACGTGTGTATATATTCCCTTTTTCCCCAATTAAACTGTTATTCCAAGAAGGGTTTGTAGTAAGCTTTTGTATTTCATCTTTACACCTATTGAATGTGGCAGGATTTAGCTGAGAGAGTTTAGTGAATGTTTATTAAAAAAATTAACTATTAAGATAATACACATAATGTATATCTCTGTACATGTGTGAGTTTAACAATATCTAATAAAAACAAATGAAAAGAGCAATAATCTATCCTGAAACAGATTCTAGTAACTAGACAATGAAGTATTAAAAGATACCTTCAGTTTTGGACTATGTATTTTTAAAACAGTCAAGAGTGGCAGGGTGATCAATAAAACACTTTTCCAAATATTGATTAAATAATCTAACATTCTTAACAGCTAGCTCCTTGCTGGTGCACTACAAAACTCTACCATTCGTTTGAATCACAGAATATTTAATACTATTTCAAACAGTATACAAAGATTTAAATTAATCTATATTGAGATTTAAATTATATCCTGAAATCAGTAGTCACCGGAATAAACCAAGGGATATTACATGGTATTCCCTTTTTCCTGTCAGCTAATAATTTCAAATTAAGTTTCAGCTATTTTACTTCTTTGAAATAAAACTGCACTTGAATGACACAACTGAGGTAAAATATTATTTTGAAGATTGTCACTTTCTTTCTTAAAAGTAAAATAACCTTACCTTGTATAAACAAATAAGGTTCCTTCCACATCAGTCTTCTCCTAAAAAAATAAAACACACAGCGTATGTGTATTCTCTTAACTCAAGGAGGCAAAATAAACTTCCGATAGAGTAAGAATGATACTAAGTCTCAAAAAGGTGAAGCTGCATACATACAGAGGGGCTATTCTTAGGAAAAGAGCAATTTCTTGCCCTAACTGGCGCTGCTGAGTAAGCAGCAGGGCGCAGTCATTCTTTTGTCATTATCTCTCTTCCAAATGTAGAGTGGGTGACAGACACATCTTTATCTGAAACAATAATAAAGCAAGTGTGTCCTACGCACTTTATGAGAAAGAACGGAATATAGTTAAGTCTGCTGCCTTCTCCATTCTCCAAACTGGGTAGAAGGCAAGATGCAGAAAACCTTGATGTCTGTGTTCCATCATCCTCCACTTTACTTCCCAGGTTAATTTTCCCTTGCCATATCATCTCCTAGGAGAGCAGACGATCTGTCAATAACTTGACTGAGAGACAGAGGAAGGCAATGATGTGGTAGTTTTCAGATGAATAAATCACCTACTTGGTGTGGAATATTTAGAGTCACATTTTCATCCAAGACCTTTGAAATAAAGTTATAAGTATTACCAAGTTAGGACTCAAGAATTGCCTGAGGAAGTCTGGAGGAGATGGTAAAGTTCAAAGTTCGGCTGGTTCCTTTGGCATTTCTTTTCCATATTGTTAAAGGCAGGAAACTTGGCCCAATGATAATATTCAAAGATACAATGCATATAAGTTTTTTTTTTATGTTTAACTAGTAATCAAACTGTAATTCTGAATTTAATATTTGCCTTTGCTATTTACATGGTTTAATTTCAGCATTCTCCTTAACCCCCTAATATTTTATTATTAACATCCATAACCAAAATTGTTCAAAAGTACTCTATAATTTTGTAAAAAGATGCACCTTTTAAGAAAAAAAGGTATTAACACCAATTTTTAACAATTAACAATTTTTAGGAGGCACACAAAAATTGAAAGCATGATTCTTTTACATGCTTAAGTAATTTCAGCACTTTTCTTGGTCACCTTATCTCAGTGGGCCTCAAAGTATGGTCCCCAGATCAACAGCACATACAAACTTGTTAGAAATGCATTCTTGGGCCCTTGCCAAAACTCACTGACTCAGACATAATGGAGATGACATCTACCAATTTGCTTTTTTAGTAAGCTGTTCTGGTGACTTGGAAGCACACGAATTTGCAAACCACTGCCTGAACCCAGTAATATATTTTCTGCCCATGGAAATATATTAGTAGTCAAGAAAACAAAATCCACTACAGTCTAAACTGTATCAAAGTGTCACCAAACACAGCCCATCAACAGGTGAATGGTTAAAGAAAATGTGGTCTATGTACACAATGGAATACTACTCAGCTGTCAAGGGTAAATTGGAGTCATTTGTAGGAAAATGGATGTACATTGAGATCACAGTTTCTCTTATATGAGAAACTTTAAGTATAAATAGCAAAATAAAAGATGACAGGAACAGGGAAACTAGAGATGGAAAGGGTACCTGGAGATGAGGAATACAGGAAAGAGGGAGAAGAAAAAGGATCAAGATGTGATGTGTATATGTCCCAATTCTCTACAATAAATGCACTTATTATTCATCAGAAACATACTAACAAAAAAGGGTAAAACTATTTAACTGGGAAATAAGAGTAAATGCCTTTGAAAACATCATTACTTAGTAACAAGATTTTTTAGTCTTAAGATGTTAATTATAGAATATATTCTGTAATTAGGAATAACAAATGTATACCAGTTATGAAAGTTTTAGCTTTTTCCTAATATATAGGCATAGGTGTGACAGTAAGAGTTTACCCTTCAACTGTACTTAGTGTGTAATTTCCATAAACCACCCCAAAGTACTATGAAAAGTTTCCTTATTTTTCAACATGGCCCATTTGCTACACTGCTTTGGAAAATACCCTTAGTCAAAACTGAATTTTAAAAATACAGAAGTATTACTTACCTTTCTCTGTAAACAAAGCCAAAATTAACCCCTATCTGTTGAGAAATTTATATGGAGTGTACAAACTAACAATTCAGGCCCTTATCTATACTGTCAATGATTAAGAAAATGGCCATCGCAGTACAATGAATGAATGCTACCCAACCGAAGAATGGCAAGCACTCAGCAGTTCACAATGAAGAATCAAATTGTAGAAACTAAATATAAGCTGTTCTCCAGTACAATGATAGGAAAGGGAAGTTAGAATCGGGATGATGGAACTAAGACATTGAAGAATCTATGTACATGGTTAGGGTCACTTGTTGCAAGGCCAAAACACCTTTTTCCTGTTATTTGACCTTGGATGGTTTCACATTGGAGATGCAAATCAGAATATGTATCAGCACAGGGAAGCTGACAGCTTCTGACTTTTTCATGTCTTCCTTGATATAGCAAATTCCTTTTTCTTTCTAAAAACAAAACAAAACTTCAGAACCACTTTTTGGTCCTGAAAAATGCAAAATCAGAACTGTAAGAGAAAAGCCTTTCCTAGAATTATTTTCTAACTTATTAACAAGCAAGTTACCTGACATTTGTTCTTAGCATGCCAGTGGGAGGGAGCTGTTTCAGTAACTGCAATATGGTCCTAGAGCTGGGTTCTTGCCAGAGCAGACTGGACTAGCTTATCGTTCTGGTCGGTTTGTCCACTGAAAAGAGAAAACTAGTCTACACCACTCTGATCTTTCAATGAAACAATACTTTAAGGGCTTTGATAGCTGCAAAAGGAGCGCTTTGGAAATAGAAATTTCTGGTTTATTATCGCTGAGTCAGCTCGAGTTCATGCCTTTTCCTGATCTTTACAGTTATCCAAGAACAATCAGATTTTTTTTTTCCTTTTTCTGTATAAAGTCCCTAGGGGAATGGGGAATCGTTAAAACAGGATTTTATTAGGTCTTCCTTAGATCTTCCAAGTATGGAAGACTTTCATGTTAAAGTATTAATTCATAATCCTGAGGAGCTTTAGTTAAAATTTTAAAAGTACAATTTAATTACATAATATTACACTATTAAAACCTAAGTATGAGGGCTGGGGATTTAGCTCAGTGGCTTAAGTACCTGCCTGGCAAGTGCGAGGTCATGAGTTCGATCCCCAGTACGGGGGGAGAACCTAGTATGAAGCAGCTCAAAATTCAGATTTTAAAATAACAAAATAGAATATAGATAATGCTGTTTTGTAAATTACCGAGACTCAGTACACTGACATTCTTGAAAGAACTCATAGCAATCTCAATTTTACTGATTATTTCAATAAAAAAGTAGGTCTCAATTTGTCTTCCAAATCTGTCTCTATCATTCCTGTAGTATCAGTTGTTTGAAGCCCTTCAAAGTATCTAATGCCTGGGCCTCATTATCCAAAGGTTTTGATTTGGTGTGTTACATTTCTAAATACTGTTGAATTACTGTGATACACAGAAAACTTAGAACACCATCAGCTGGAAATAAGGGGACTATTCATTCTAAGGCAATTTTCTAAGGTTAGCATGTTTGACATTTCGGAGGACACAAATCTTTGATGTAGGGTGCATAACAATACCCACACTTAGTAGCATGTTTATTCCTGCCAGCATTTATTCCTGGCCTCTAACTTGCAGATGCTAGTAACATCCTCTCTCAGTGAGAACATCCTTTCCTGATACTGCCAAATATCACCTCGGGGCAAAATCAACTCCAGCTGAGAGCCATTGTTCTAAGGACAAAAAAAAAAAAAAAAAAACTGAAAATAATCAAGGCCTTATAATCTTCAATTAATATAGGTATTGTAGGGGACCATCCCACCTGGCAACAAAAAAGCAGGCCTAGTTCTAAAATTTCCCATTCCAGTGATGACATAATCATCCTTTTTCCTACTTACTTACTGGATGCTGGGGATTGAAGTCAAGGCCCTGTGCGTGCTAAGCACACATTCTCATTACTGAACTCCATCTTCAGCCTCATAATCCTTTTATAGAGCAGCTAATTTTCTGTGATCTTCATTCCTGGTTTCTCCTCCTATAAATTCTTGGTGTCATTTATGTATTTTCAGTGTAGTAAGAATTCCTACCTGCCTTCTTGCAAACACTTTTGCCTCCATTCTTGATGTTCTATATACTTTGATTAAGTTTATATTCAAAAGGCTCCTAGTCAGAGACCTGAGTGACGGCATCAAAAACAGTTGTGACAATTTGCTTGCCCTCAGCAACTATGCTGTACTTGAACTAGGCCCCATTCTTCTGCGGGGCTACCACAGCCTTGAAGATTAATATTTGAAAGAATGACCTTTTACTGAATGAATTATGCCTGTCTGAAGGCAACAAGTCCAGGAAGCAGGAAAACATAACTCCTGTAAATAATGCATGGTGACAGTTCTGCCTCTGGACGAAGCTTTTGTTGATGGGTTTCATTGGGCACTAGTAAAGCTTTGCAATGATTATAAAAGGTCTCTATCACACAGATCAAAGGCCTTTAGGAAATGACATTCAAGAGAAATGTTCTACCAAACAGGCTGACAATTTATCAGGATTCTCTGGACTCTAAGCCTACTGCCAAATCAGCTTAGAGTACTTACTATACATCCCTGGTCTTTATTACAGAACTACACTGCACCTTTGGCATCTATGTATAGAACAATAAAAACAGCCACATATAGGATAATACATGTCAACATCAATGCTTTTTCTATGAAAACTCCGGTGATAAATTGCCCTTCTAACTGGGGGGTGGGGATCAGGATTGGGGAGTAGCCTCTCTCCTGATCAAATGATATGCTTTGTATTACAAATGATGAGTGTTAAGAGATCCCCATGTGCTCCTTTTGGGTTTGGCAACTAGGAGAGCAGACCTAAAATCTTTGCCCCATTTGTTAAGAACTTAAGAGAAAAACTATCCTCTCTCATTTTGGGGGAAGATACAGCTTTTGATTTTTTTTTTTTTTTACAATGGTGGGGATAAAACCCATGGCTTGCGACCACCAAGCAAGTATTCTACCACCAAACTACCTGCCCAACCCTTTACAGCATTTTTATTTTTGTATTGGTACGGGAAATCGAACTCAGGACCTTGCACTTGCCAGACAGGTGCTGGGCCACTGAGCTACATCCCTGGCCCAGTATTTTTATTTTTACGTCAATGATTTTGTGTGTGTGTGTGTGTGTGTGTGTGTGGCAGTGGGGATTGAACTTAGGGCCTTGTACATGCTAGGCAAGCCCTCTGTCACTGAGCTACATTCCCAATTCACGTCAATAATTTTTCAGGTATTTATTACAACTTGCTTAAGAAGACATAAGTGAGCGCTAAAAAAAAAAGAATTTGCATAATTTTCCCTAAAATGTGATTTTTTCCCCCTGATTTGAGAAACTCATTAGAAAATTCATCCGAAATTCAAGTAAGTTCTAACTTATTTTTAAAAAATGAATGGTAACTTAAGACAGGTTATCACTATGAAGAGAAAAAAATTACATGTTCCCAGTCAAGGAGGTGGGTTACAGAATTAAATGGCGCAATTCTTGTAACAGAACTCACGTGTTTCATGTTCCTACCACATTCTAGTTGTGAAGAAAAAATTAAGTTTCTTTGTATTAGTATTTACTGGGGCTCAGCTTTGAAAAAAGCACTGGAAAAATTCAGCTACCAAATGGACTCCAGTATCAAAGGCTGTAATGTACTCATCTTCCCAAGAGCACCAACCTCCCTTTAAACGTCCCACTGTCCTACTTTGTCTTTTTATATTCCATGCTTGCTCTTTGGTTGGTGTTTTCCCTGAGTCCTTCCGATTGTCCCTAGCCATGAAGTTTTGAGCTCTCTCTGGCCCATCTAAGATGGCTGATCCAGAACCAGAACTCTTTTTTGGGCTCCTATCCTGCCACCGCTTTAACTGTGACAGAACTCTGCTTTATTTCAGCGGAGCATTACGGCTTCCGGCCTGGCAGCATTGGGTCCTTTCTTTCCCTCAGCTCTGGGTCCTGTGCCTGACCGCTGTGGTCCCCGCGTGGGACCAATATTTAATGTCTTCCCCCTAACTCCGGGTGGATTCCCGGGTCGACCTCCCTCCCCTAAACGCAGGAGTCCAAATCTGCACAACTCTGGCTTCAGGCCCCGATCCACACCATCGTAGGCGTGTCCTCCCTCACCAGCTTGGAACCCCGCGTAGGACCCCCGTTCCGCTCCAGCCCGGGTCTGCACTGCCCCGTCGCGTGCGCACGCACCCACTCGTTGGCTCGATGGCCGAAAGTGTACAAAGCCACCTGGCTGGCCACGTCCACGATGCGGTTGATATAGGGGTCGTGGCGCTGAAGGGCGGCTAGACTGATGTCTCGCCCCTTCCCCACCAGGCCGCCTGCCGCCAGGGCAGCCATCTTCCTCCCTCCCTCCCGGACTCCTTTAGGGCTCCAGAAAGCCACTCTTAATAGAGCGCAGAGCGAGCGAGCGACCACTGGCCCAGAGAGGCCTTCCGGCTCCATCCGCCCCGCGCTCTCCCCCTCGCTGGCCATGGCGAGGCATCACTAGTCGATGTTCGCATTTCTCGCTGAGGATCGTTGCTACTGGTAACGACAAGCCCAGTTCTGTTTTCTGAATCCCGTTTTCCTTCTTTCTCTCCCCTCCCCCTCTTCTAAACTAATTTTCTTCCTACTTGAGCTTTAGAGCTGTATGCGGGATAGTAGTTCGACGGCTTGGCATGTATTATTTCTGGCGCTTCATGATCAAACCTTTAATAAATTAACCTCAAGCATTAATAACTCTGAGAAGAAAGATCTGTATTTCTTAATGTGCTAATACCCAGTGGTTCTCAAGGTATCCCACGTCGAAGAGGGGTGATTCCTTGAGACTATTTCAGGGGATCTGTAAGGTTAAAAAATTACCATAACAGGGCCGACATACTTGATTGGGTCACGTTGACTTTTTTTCATCAATGGTGCAAAAACAATGGTGAGTTAAAGCGCTGTGGCTTGTCCTGAACTAAGGCAGGGCGCCAGCGGCACCAGTGCTAAGTGTGTTCCTCATTACCAGATACTCTAAAAAAATAAAAACAAAACCAGCCAGAGCCAAATGTCACTTGAGATTGTTCTTTATAAAGAAGTAAAATTAATAATTTCATTAAAGTTCAATAGAGATGCATTTTAGGTATACATCTTTTAAATACTGTGTGAAAAAGAAAATAGGAAGCATCCATAAGCACTCTGCTGCATGTCAAAGAGCTGTATTTGTCTCCCGGGAAATGCTGTGCTCGACTTGTGAAACGAATGTGTTTGTTTGTTTTATTTTTAAAGAACACTATTTTTACTTGAAAGATAGATGGACAAACTATGGTTATTCAGATACACGTGAGACAGTTTCGAAAACAAAATTTGACTGTCATTTCTAGAAAAATGGCAACAATTATGTTGTTACTGATAATACTTGAATCTCATGGTAGGAATTACCATTTTAGAAAACACATATCTGCTGCTTGATAGCTTCTCAGTACTTGAAGTATTTTCTGATGAGACCAGTGATATTAATGATTGCAATTTTTAAAAAATATGTAAGAAAAAGTGTCAATATTTGGAATATCGTAGCTCAGTCACTCAATATTTTACAAATAACCAAGTAATTGATGTTACATAATTATGCATGGAGAAAAGATCCATTCACAGAAAATATGGACTAAAGGATTTTAATGTACCAGAGTATGAAAAGTTGATAGATATGATTCTGCATAGCACATTACAATTAATCTTCAAGAAACTGTCATTTGTCAAGATTTGATGTATTGTCAAAGAAAAAGACCCCAGTTATCTCAAAGATTATTGAAATATTCATCCGTTTTTCAACTACATTATTAGTGTAAAGTCAGAATTTCTTCATGTGTCAAACAAAACACATGTAATAACAGATTATAGCCAAAAGCAGAGAAGAGAATTTAGTTGTCTTCTATTAAGAAAGGCATTACAAAATTTGTAAAAATGTAAAACACTATTTCTTTGTAATGGAAAAGTATCTTTCATGAAAATACATTATTTATATTTACATTTACTAGCTTATTATTATAATTTTAAGTAAATGAGTCAGTTCCCAATATAGCAAATATTCATAGATGACTATAATTCTCATAAAGAAAAGTTATTTTAGTAGTCCTTGATAAGTTTTAAGAGTGTAAAGGGGTTTTCAGAATGAAAAGCTGGGAACCATTGATGTAAGCCTTTTTTTTTTGTTGGCAGCCTCATCCGCAGTCATGAACTCTTACCTATTTGATACTTGATTATCATAAGGCCTGTGCCCCCTCTCAAAATAGTAAGTTGCACTGTAATCTTTGAAATCAGGACTTTAATTTTACTAAAATCCTTGACTGGGTCCTCAGTCCTTTCCACTCCAAAGCCAATGAAAAAGAATACAGCAGGGGCTTCGAACCTTTTTTGACTGGGATTGGAGTTCATTAATAATCCAATTCAGGGGCTGGGGATATAGCTCAGCAGCAAAGCACCTGCCTGGCAAGCACAAGATCTTGAGTTCAATACCTGGTACCCCTCCCCCCAAATCTGACCCAGAACATACATTTAAATATTTATATCTATTAACTAAAACAAAATAAAATAACAACAAATGATAGATGGATATATATATATATATATATATATATATATATTTACATATATATGTCATTTTAAAAAAAACTGTGACTCTCTACATTGATTTCATGAGGTGCTAATGGATTGGGACCTGCAGTTTGACAAACACAAGCCTCAGCTACTGAGCAGCAGTGTAGAGTAGCATTTTAGTGTGCTAGCTTGTTTCCAGTATTACTGAGCTCTCTTTGCTCCTCATCCCACATTTCTAAAAACAAGTTAAATTCATTGCATGGACAGAAAAGAATTTTGTGATTAGCTTTTGAACTAGTGTGATACTTTCTCTCTTGATTAGTTCTTCTAATTTTGATTGTTCGGTGTGCACCCACGGATTCTACTTTGCATTTTTCTCATACATACAATGGGACACTGCTTTTTTCTTTCCAGTTTTTAGCCCTTACATACCACGTTCTGTACACAGATTATTTTCCTCTTAATTTTTCAGACTTTCTGCCTTTAAAGAATAAATCCCGGCCCCAAAAGAAAAAATTGCTTTGAGTTCAGTAGAGAAGACAAGCAAAACAGAAGACAGTATAATATGTTAAGTATTCATTTTAAAAAATGCCTTACAGCTTGCGTGACTTGTTTGACCACAGTTATAAAGCACTTGTTGAGAGCCCACCAGATGAAATACAGTCATTCGTTCTCCAGTGATTAGTTGTTGCTTGTTGTGTCTGTGCTGAAATGACAGGGTCATGTCATTCCCAGTCCTTGACCTCATAAGTGAGCAAGATGAGTATCCTACTAAGCTGCTTTACCTATACGAACAACACGCCAGTATGGTTCTTAGAAGAGCGGGTCAATTTTGTTGTCATTAGAATGAATAAAGGAAACAACATGTCCTCTGTTCTTATCTTCATCAACTATTCTCTCCCACTTGTTCTCTGAGCCTGGAATGACCTTTTCCCAGAAGACTCACCTCTTGTTTTCCTTTTTCCTGCAACTGTCTCTTCCTGTGAATCCTCAGGGGCACTCTACTGCTATTTTGCTTAACTCATTTGATCTGGAATTAGAGCACTTATTTAATTATTCAATACATTTCATGTATTTTCCCCAATTCTAAAAAATGAGTCACCATGGTAGAAGAGAATTGTTACAGAAAGTCTAGTCTAAAAACAGTTAATGCAATTGAACCAATTTAGCTTAGAATTTCTTGACAGATAAGCAAAAAGGGGCAAATAGTAAGTCTCATAGTTTTAATGTAGTTATTTTTATGCCCTTGTCGTCTCTCTAGCACTTGATCTGATGCTTTGTGCATAATGGAGATTCAGTAAACACTTATTCTATTGCACTAAACCATGAAAGTTCATGTTACTTGTTTAACATCAACATTTTCTAGTGAGCTCTTGGTTTATGGACTACTGAAATCCAAGTAGGGATAAAAGTATACAATGGTAAATCCTGATCTCTTTTAATTTACATTCTGAGAGAGAGAGGGAAAATAGAAAGGTTTTTGTTGTGTTTGTCTTTTAACTTGCAATATGATTTCAAAAATCCTTGGAGACTACACATCAAGTAAAAGACAAAAAGATAAATAATTCAGTGATGTCAGTTTTGCCATACTGTTTCTCCCCCTGGGCCCACAGAGCTGCACTCTTTCTCTTTCTTTTTAAAAAAATTTTTTTCTAAATGGCTAAATTTCTGACCTTCTATGTTGACGTCAGACTTCTGCCTACTTTCCACTTGAATAATCTGTGTTTATAGAACCAGTTCATCACCACTTATTCAAATACACCGTGTTACAGTCTTGATATTAGTAAAGGACCATTTCAAATAGGCAAATTCTTTTTTAATCCATATTGCTTTCATGTCTGTTGGCTTTCGTGGAGCTGACGTACTTCCACTGTGCTGCCATAATCCCCATCGTGATACCTTGAGCAAACACTGGTGCCTTTGGGTTTCATGATTATTTTATAATTGTCATTACGAGATTAAATATGTGCTAACACCTGGTTTTATAAAGTTGGAAACTGCAATTTAAAATGAGTTCAGAGTATGACAAAAATGTTTGTATCTGGAATTTTTAGACCATTGCAATGACTAAGACAAAATTTATCACCTTATTAATCAAGATAATTGTAAATAGATGAAATGTTGAAACTGGTTGAAAATAGGGATAAGACTGAAAAACATTTGGTTTTATAGCCATGTATGATGTTTGTATACAAATATAGACCAACTCATTGGCATATTAAATTTAAAATGCAACGCAGTTTGCTTTCTTACCACAGTGCCCTCTTCTTTGTTATATAATTAACCTTAAATTTTCTCTTGATCTTCTAGCAGGGTATGTTAGAGTGAAAGAGGGGAAGAGAAGTTTCCAGGATGGACCTGAGGGCTTGTGCTTCTGTCATTACTTAATCAGCTTCTAATGCTCTGCTCATGGCATCTCTATGAGTTGCCCTTTTTGGTAAGAATTTGATTCCAGTGGATGATGGAAATGAGGAATGAACTTTCTCTTCCAGTGGAGAGAAACAGTGTAAAGTAGTGTTATCGGCTGTTTTAAGCATGATTCATTTGTTTGTTTGTTTTTGAGCAGCAGAGCACAGTAGAAAGGGAAAGTAGTTTAACCTCCTTCTACTGGTGTGGCCTTCAACCAGTGACCTCTCCTGAGCTCTGGGGATTGTAATATCTGTCCTGCCAATTTCACAAGGTAAATGAGATCAAGTGAAAAAACGTACCTGAAAAAAATGTTGTAATCTGTAAATGGAAAAACTGTTATTAGCTGTATCACATCACTCTCATCAGCATCATTAACTTCATCATTATTTTAAAAAGCAGCTTCTTGAGGTATAATTCACATATCATACTATTTTTTTCACAGAAGTTCAGAAGGGATATTTCTTTTTTTTAAATTTTAAAATTTTATTAGTACATGTTTGCAGTTCATGCAGTATGCAGTCACTTTGGGGAGGGATTACATGGGCATAGTACAATTTGTTTCTTCTTTTCTTTTTAAATCCCTTGGCTTTTCCCTCCCTCTCCCTCCCTCTCCTAGCTCATACTATGACAGGTATTGTTTACATTAATCAAGATTATTAAGTTCCTGAACATGGCATATCTTTATTCTACTTATTTCCCCTCCCCCTTCTCACCCCTCTCCCAGGTTCCCTTGGTCCATTTCCCTACTGTAAGAAACCCATTCTCTTGTCCCCTTCTACACATTCTTTCTACCTAAAGGGTGAGTAGCCCGAATAAAATATAAGTGACAGAAAGAGGGTTGCTGCTTGTTGCTTATTGCTTGCTGCCTTCCTGTCTTCTACCTTCTGCCTGCCATGAACTGTTTCTCCTGATGCCCCTCTGCTATCTGCCACCCTGCCTTGGAGCCAGCCAATTATGAACTGAAAGATATATGTGTGTGTGTGTGTGTGTGTGTGTGTGTGTGTGTGTGTGTGTGTGTTTTGAGACAGGATCTCACCATGTAATTCAGGCTGGTCTTGAACTCACTATGTAGCACAGGCTGGCTTTAAGCTCATAACAATCCTCCTGCCTCAGCTTCCAAAGTGCTGGGATTATAGGCATGTACCACCACTCCTGACTGATGTTGGATATTTTGTCTCAGCAATGAGACAAGTAACTAAGATAATAGCCATACTTTCTAGAGTAAGACAGACTCTTAGCATTGTTTTAATTTCTTTAATGGCAGATATCAAACAAATGTTGAACACTTTTTCATATATCGGCTGACCATTTGTATTTCTTCTTCTATGAAGTATCTGTTATTTCTTTTGCCCATTTTTTGACTGAATCTTTAATTTTAGGTGGTTTAATTTTTTTTAGTTCTTTGTATATTCTAGATATTAGTCCTCTGTCTGAGTAGCAGCTGGCAAAACATTTTCCCTTTATGTAGGTTGTTTCTTCATTCTACTGTTTGATTCTTTTGCTGTACAGAAGCTTTTAGTCTGATATAATCACATTTGTTGATTTTGGCTGTTATTTCATGTTCAGTCAAGATTCTGTTTAGAAAACCTTTCCAACAGTTTTGTATGTTTTATCATCCTGTAGATTTAAGGTCTCTGTTTAGATCTTTAATATATTTTCATTTTAATTTAGTATGTGGTGATAGATAGGGGTCCAGTTTCAATCTTCTGCAAACAGGTAACCAGTTTCCACAGCACCACTTGTCGAATAGGCTGTTTCTCCTCCAATACATATGTGCCTTTGACCTGTTGGTCAAATATCAAACAGTTAAATGTGTCTGGTGAAGTTTCTGTACTGTCACTTCTGTTCCATGTATTGATTGATCCATGTATCTGTTTTTGTGCCAATACCATGCTGTTTTTATAATGGTTGCTTTGTGGTATAGCTTGAAATCAGGTATTTCTATGCCTCCTGCTTTGCTTTGGCTACCTGAAATTGTTATTGCTATTCTGGACCTCTCCTGGTTCCATATGAATTTTAAGGTTATTTTCAAGGGATCTATAAAGCATGTGGTTGGTGTTTTGATTGAGACTGCATTGAATCAACATAACAGTTTTGGGAATATGACCATTTTGACAATAATGTTTGGCCTATTTAGGAGCAGCATATCTTTCCATTTCTGATACCTTCTTCAATCTCCTTTTTCAGTGTACTATAATTTTTTCTATAGAGGTCTCTTACTTCCTTGGTTAGGTTAATTCTTAGGTATTTAACTTTTTTTTAAACTGCTGTGAATTATGTTATCTTCATAACTTCCTTCTTATCCAGTTTATTATTGGTGTACATAAGTGATGGCCTTTGTTTATTTATGTATTGTCTTTTTGTGTCAGAGTCTCACTATGCAGTTCAGGCTGGCCTGGAACTCATTTTGTAGCCCAGGCTGTCCTCAAACTTGCAGTGATTCTCCTGCCTCAGCCTCCTGAGTGCTGGGATTACAGACATGTGCTACCACACCTGGCTTTGTGTGTTGATCTTGTATCATACTACATTGCTGAATTTGGTTATTAATTCTAAGACTTTTTTGGTGGTGTTATTTGGGTTTTCTGTTTATAGTATCATGTTATATGCAAATAGTGATAATTTGAATATATGTATATGTGTATATGTATATATATATATATATATATATATATATATATATATATCTTTTATTTCTTTATTGCTTTGGCTAATGTTTCAAGTACTCTGTTGGATAGAAGGGATGATAGTGGACATCTTTGTCTTGTTCCTGATTTTAGAGTGAATACATTTAGTCTTTCTCCATTTAGTATGATATTTGGTTTGTCATAAATAGCTTTTATCTTATGCAGATGTGATCCTTCTATACTGTTTTATTAGAAGTGATATTTCTAGTCCAATTTCTCAGCCAGTAGTTAAGTTCTCTCAACAAAATTCTTCATTGGTTCCCAGGGCAGCTTATTTCCAGTGTTTTTATAAGCTGGAGAATACCAGTTAAAATATATTTATCATAAATTTCAGTGATGAATAAATAAGATAGGCATCAGAGGTCTGTGTTCCACGAGGTTGTACAAGGGAGCTGAGTTTGAAACATTCATTTGGGAGACAGAGCAGAATGAGAAGGCATGGATGTGGAGTGAAAACTGGGACACTTGAGAAAAGAAGAGAGCTTCTGCAGAGGCCTTAGCTAGTGTACCAGGTAACCTGTAAAAAAGGTCAGGACTTCTCCAGCTGGGCCCAGCATCTTCTTAAACTAGGGATCTCTGTTAACCTGATCCAGAGAGGGGCTGGAATAACTGGAAATATCTAAGGTAGAGAAATTAAACACACACATTCTCTTTTGATGTCGTTGTCTTTCTCTGCCAATCCCTAAAATCTATTAGTTTTACTTATAGGGGTTGAATGAAGGACCTAGAACATCCCTATAATAACAGTATCTTTTGACTTGCTTTCTAGTACCTAAAACAGACTGAGACCCAAGGAGGGGCCCTTAATTCCACACAAAATAATTGCCTCAAATGCAAAGATATAATGAAGGTAAGCGACATCCATGAGTTTCGATCAAAATAATCAGTCACTTGGTTACTAAAAGAGAGGAAAAGATGTTGAGAGGGCGAATTGAGCTACAGAAGACAGATCTCCCTGCTATATTCTTTCAGACCATGGAGGGGTACCATGGAAGGTGTTCAGATGTGGCCTGCCATGCTTCTGAAAGTACATATGCCATATCACTGAGGGCAATTGTTATTTCATGTGGCTGATTTCACCTACAGAAGTCTTGTCCCAGACAGAGATAAGTATTGATGGATGTGACTGGAATTCTCCCCCATGTTAACTAGATGGATGCTATCTGACTCATCATTATAATACTCAGGTCATATAGGGATGCCCTAAATGACTATCTGATTTGAGCAAATCCCTTACGGTTATACATATGCCCTTTCCCTTCGCTGTGGAATAAAGGAATTGAATTAGGAGGATCCTTTCTAGTCTCAAAGCCTGTGGTGTCTATACAAACACTTCTACTCATACAAGATGCCTACCAAATCCTTACAAACATGTAGATAAGTCCAGAAACAATGCTGCACAATTTGTTTAAAGAAACGTCTTGCAATGACATTAAGTCCAAATGGCAGGCCATTAAGGACTTTAAATGTGTCATCAAAACCAGGGGCTAAATGCTTTGATCCAAAAAAAAACCCCCAAAATCTTTTCTTCTTTCATTTGTTGTGTTCCCTCATTCTCTAGGGAAAGTAATTACTATTAGGAAGAATAAATATTTATCATTGCCATGCTTTGTATGGTATGAGGTGATTGGCTCTCTCAGTGGATTTTTTTAATTTTTTAATTTTATTTTAAAAGGGAGTAAAATTAAACACAACAAAACAGAACAGAATGGGACATAAGAAAGCATAAATTTCAAAGCTAGACAACCAGAGATCTTCACTATCTGTTATATTGTCTCTTGTTTTCTTCCACATGGTTGTCCTTATCTTTGCATGTGGAGAGCTCATACTAAATAACATAGCCAATCTTTTCACAAGATGTGTAGTTCACTGGCTCCCACTTGCTAGGCAGGGAGGAGGGGGAGAGGGGACACGGGGTGGGGGAACAGGATGACATGAGATGTCTGATTCTCAGCCCACACGCAGGCAGGATCACAGTCGCCCCCCAGAGACAGGAAGAGTTCCTTGTTCTCCTGGCACCCCAAGTCAACCGAATGGTGCAGATACCGATGCGCCAGAGTCTGTCTCCTTCAGGCCACTGAAAGTCTGCCACACTCTCAGCCGCCCCAGAGAGGCGGGGAGTTCCTTGTTCTCCTGGCACCCCAAGTCAACCACACAGTGCAGGTCCTGGTGTGCCAGGACTCTCTCCTTCGGGCTGCCGAAAGTCTGCCACACTCACCTGCTATTTCTTTCTGATGAATTGACCATTCCATTTCCAAAGTTCTGAAATGGCCAACAGACCACAGAAAGAATTCTCTTTAGGCTCCTGTTTGAAACCAGCAGCTACAGCGATCTGCTGGCCTTGCTTCAGGGCCAGTCTCAGTGGATTTTTAATCCAGGTGAGAACACATTTCAGATGGTCTATGAAATGGCAATCTATAAGCAGTTGGAAAGAGTGTCAGAGACTCTTTGGTGGAATGAATTTGAATAAATTTCCAATTATGGATTGTTTTCACAATCTACTATCCTATATTTTCACGTTGAGATTGATTTTTCTCTTTTTAAATTGATGTATGAAACCCCAAAGGAAATTGAACTGAAAAATATTGTGCTGAACCAAACTTCAGTCCAAAGTGAGAGACTTTGGTAAAATACTTAACTTGGTCAGAATCTAGGACTCTAATAGAAGGAATTCCAGAGTTGAAAGCATAAGGGCAGGGTACAGAATCTGGCTGGTATGGTGCAGAGATTTGGGAATATTTCTTTGCCTGGTCCCTCGTATCAAAAATAGTCTATAGTAGATTTGACTGCCTGCAGGTCAAATCTGGCCCTTTGCCTGTTTTGTAAATAAAGTTTTATTGGAAGGCAGCCACACGTGTGTTTGTCTTCATCCTATATCAATAGAATTGAATATTATAACAGAAACCATGTGACTTGCAAGCCTGAAATATTTACCATCCAATCCTTTACAGAAAAAGTTTGCTGGTTTTCTGTCAATAATGAGTTATACTGAGAGCCTTCCATGCTCAGTAAGCATCTAGTCTGTGCGCACTGTAATACACACTAGATCAGAAGAGGTGACAAAATAACGAAGTGCAGTTTCTATGCCTGGGAGATTTAAAATCTAGTTGAGGAGGCAAAGACTATCATACATGAAAGGTGAACAATAAAAGAAAATATATAATCAAAGGTTTAATGTGATATGCATTCAGTAGCTGAATTTGGAGAATGGAAGAGGATCACGGAGGCCATAGTAGATGGGGAAGGCAATATTTAATATGATAAAGTTCCAGGGCACCAAGCACATGGTCCTCCCTGGAGATCCACTGTAACTGGATTTAACCTGTATTTCTATGTGAGTGTCATTTAAGCCACTGATATTTTTGTTATTTTGCTTAGGGGATATTTTAATGACTAGAGATATTTCTGAATAATTTTAGCTGACTAGTTTTTCTGGGATTTGGGATTCCTTCAAGCTCCGTAAACCACAGAGAATTTAATCTAGTCACAGAGGCATAATGTTTCTTTTTCTAAGACAATATAACAGTGACAAGCAGCATGAACACTGGACTCAGAGGGACCCCAGCCTCAATCTTGGCCCTATCTCCTCTGATCTATGTGACCTTAAGGGAGCGTTTTTACAAAACTGCAGGCCTCAGTTTCTTTACTTACAAAATTTTTTGGTTTTTTTGGTACCGGGGATCAAACTCACGACCTTACACTTGTCAGACAGGCGCTTATGCTGCTGAGCTAAATCCCCTTTACTTATGAAATTAAGACAATAATTATGTCACCCCTTCAGGTTATTGTGATAACTAGATAATATAATGCTTGTGAAGTATCTGGAATATAATGTACCTGGTACAAAGATAGTTCTCCATGAATGCTTAGTCACTGATCACTGTTCTTTACTACAAGGAAATTTATATCCTGTACGAGAAGGTCAGATTTACTTGCAGAACAAAAATTAGTACTTTATTTGTATAGTAACAAAATATACTCACGTAAAGTACAGAATTATTTAGTTTTCTAATGGTCATGATTTTTAATTTCCAAGATTATCACCATTGCCAGGCCCCGATTGTACTTCCGTGATGTCCTTGGACATCTTGGGACAAGGAAAACTGTCAACAAAAATGCAAATACAAATCTGTACTCTGAAGTTGCTGCAGGATATTGGTGTTTTCCAGACCTGCCTGCAGTGACTGTTGGAGGAAAGGCTGGGTGGCCGTGGCCATAGCCTTTGGGTTGGGAGACAGGCTTTTTCCTCTATCTCTGCGGTTATGGGAGAAATCATGCAGAGACCAGGCCAGTTCTTATCTGTAATAAATAGATAATAATATTTATTTCTGTGACTGTTGTGAGTATTGCTGAAAGAGCTCTTTGAAACACTTTAAGTGTTTTGATATAATCATAAAATATGAGGTTTTAAAAGCAGTCTCTGAGAGTCCATAGAAGGTTTTGCTTTCTTTGTAGCTAATGTCTGATGCTAGCATCGTTTTCTGTTTTTCCTTGAGGTAATTTGAAGATTAAAGGGCAGGGTGTTTTCCACATTTCCTGTTGGTAATAACAGCCCTTCCCTGGTGCTTTGACCTTCACCGCTGTTATGGAGACTCCTGGGAGCAGTGACCATAACTCCAGCCAACCAGGCTCCTGTCACTAACAGGGTTGCGGACTCTCAGAGCCTTAGCCTTCGTGATTAAGAACCACAAACACTGAAACCATTGTTTGGTTTCATTTTCTTTTATTAAGAATAACACAGACTTACAAAAGAAAACAAGAAACTGTCAGGAAAGCAGACTCTTAAAAAAACCCAAATAAACCATATTTAGTATAAACAGCAAGGGCTCTTCTAACACAGCAGTTCATGTCTCCCCACTTCCCGATGAAGTAGGTAGCAAATTGTGGTGTATTTATTTTTCAGCTACTGCTATATTTAATCATTTATTCACCAACACTTATTTACTGAGCTCTTATAGAAGAATGGGCACTGGCAATTCTTCAGAGAACAGGACAGCACATTCCCTAACCTTCTTGGAACTTAAAGTCTCCCTGGGAAAATTGACATATGAACAGTCAGTTACAATAGTGTCTGAGTATTATAGGAAACATTTGGAATCCTCTGAGAAAATGGCAGAGGCAAAAAAGAGGCTCTAGTTTCTCTCACTGAATTACCAAACATAACCAGTGAAGTCACTGTACATCTTGTCTTTGTGCCCAGAGCAGAATGCAGTGATCCTAAGAGTCAGAGGCTAGCCCTGGTTATTCTTGGATGTTAGACTTTTTTTGCTGGTGGTTTGAGTTTTAGTACTTACAGAGGACTGGAAACTTGTCTGAGTAGAGTCGCAGGTGTCACCCTAAAGCTACCTTTGTCCCCATGGGCAATGGAACACTTCATACTAGGTAAGACACTCCCCAGAGCACCTGAAATTCCTGCTCTGGAACTTCTGCTGTGGGTTGTTAGCCCACATCTTCACCTGCATGAAGAGTATGTATTTCAACTACCAGAGGTTTCACCTGCTTGACTTCTGTTCTGCTCCTTGAAATTTCCTCTCTAGGAGAATAGACTAAACTTCTTACTTCTTTACACTTGCCACTCTGAGGCAGGTAGAGACCAGATCAATCAATAAAAGGGCTAGTTGGCCAGTCAGTGGGGTCTCTTGTTCCCTCTTTCCCTTTCCCCACATCTGAGGATCATTCTCAAAGTGAACTGACAAGGTGTATGTCAGGATAAATGCATTTTGCCTTACTCTTCCCAAGGAGCTACACAATTTTTCTTCCTTTCTGCAGCTCACAAAACAAGATAGTCTTAGTTTATTACCGAGTCAAGATCTCTTTAACAGAGACTGAAAAATCCAGGGGAAGGCTGGATAAAGCCCATGTGCAGATTCCAGTAGCCCCCTCTTTGCCTCGCCTGAGATTGGGGTGGAGAAGGAAGCATGATGACTCCTACAATTCAAGCTAGAATCGTGGCCAACATAAGTGGTGCCAGGCATGTTTTTGAACAAAAGGAATGAAAGCCTAGAGAAGTGGTTTTCAAATGATCACATCAGTTTAGAGAGTACCTGGAGCTAAAGTTCTGAGACCTGGCCACACATCAGAATGGCTAGATGGAATTTTTAAAGAAGCACAGTGATCTGGGCTTGCACTGATGAGTCTATCAAACTCTGAGGTTAGATCCAGCTAAACTTGCTCAGGGTGATTCTGAGTGTATCCACTGGACAGTATGCTTGACAACCTCCGTGCCAATAACCAGCTTTCTGGCTCAAATCTGGCTTAGCTGTTACGGGAACTTGGCAGTTCCCACATCTGTACAAAACCACCATTTCCTCCTCTGTCAGATAAAGTCACTAAAAAGTCCTATCTTGTACGATGGTTATTGAGGATTAAGAAGATGCAAGTAGCCAGGTGGGGAGGCACACGCCTCTAATTCCAGCATTCTGAGAGGCGGAGATAAGAGGATTGTATGTTCAAGCCCAGTCAGGACCACTTTGTGACTAAGTCTCTGTCTTAAAGTAAAATTTAAAAAGGAGTCTGGGATGTAGCTCAGTGGAAAGTCCTTAGTACAATCCTCAGTGCTATAAAAGGAAGGAAGAAAGGAAGGAAAGACTGGAGGAAAAATGGAAGGAAGAAAGGAAAGAAAATGCAAGTAAACCATGTGGGACATATCAAGCCATTAATAAATACAAATAGCTGACTTTGTAATTTGGTAGTGACAGACAGGATGGACTTCAAGGCCTCCTGGGGTTGTGGTTCAGAAATGACCCAGGCACTTTCCATCTGACTGTTCATCATAGCCTATGGTGATCAATTCAGTGGAAAATGAGAGAGTCTGTCCTTCAAAAGATTCTCTACTAAGAAAAAACACATGAATAACCTTGTTTGTTAAATAATGAAGAGTATTACTTTCCATTGAGACTCCTAAAACATCACCCTTGTTCAATGTCTTCTATTTGATATTATTGACTTATCTGATAATTAATTGGTTCTTTGACTTGACAAAAATTTGTTGAGTGCCTATGAGATTCCAGACTTTCTAAATATAACCAATATGGCAAAAATAAATACAGACTCTCCTTTCTAGAATCTCAAAGGTGAATAGAAGAGAGCAGGGTTGTAGCTCAGTGGTAAAGTACTTGCATAGCATGCAGTGTGCTGGGTTCCACCTTCAGCACCAATAAAGCAAAGCTTAATGGAGGACAGTACTAAAGCTATTGTGCGATGTGTTTATTATAATAGTAAGTTTGTTTTATTTACTTATTTTTGTTAGTTGAAGTTTGCAGTACACAATGATCACATTCATCGTGGAGAATTTGTACATGCGCACGACACATTTTCATCCTTTCATTTTTTGTCCCCATCCCCTTCCTTCCCTCCAGCCCTTCTTCCTCTCCCCATTTGTGAAAGCTCCATTATGATAGTAAGTTTGTTTTAAGGACTATAAGAACAGTATATCATCTTCCGGCCAAGAACAGTGACCAAAACACTATTACAGTTTGGGTATTGCCTAGGGTGCCAAGTAGTGTTTTACCTCTATACATTTTGAATTAATAGATATGGAACATGACTTAGGCCTGGAGATTTTTTTTTAAAGCTCCCAGTTATTATAATGTACAGTGAAATCTGGAACCACTGACTTAATTGTTTCCCATTCATTAAGGATCCAACTAACTCCATGAAGACAGACTGGAATTGGATAGGTTAGGAGCCTCCTGGGGCCTAGGTTGGAGTTTGGAAATTTGAAGGTATTCTTTAGGGAATTCTTTAGGGAGAGTACAATGGAAGATTTTTTAAAAATAAGGAACATGACATCTAAGTTTCATAATGATGATACTGGCTGTAATGTAGAAAATGAGTGGGCTGGAGATGGAGCAGTCCATTATGAAAGAACAGTGCCTGACAGGGACTGATTTAGAAGGGAGGGATAGGGGTGGGAGCCTGATGCTACATAACAGCAGGATTCCTAGCACATAGGGGACAAAAATGGAATAAAGGCAAATAAAATCCTCTGCTTTTTCTGGATCTCGGCTTTGAAATTTTATTGCTGCCTCCTTCGTAAACATCCAAGGAGACCTGGTTATTCTTACTAAGTTGGCCACCCCTACAAGAACTCTCAAGCATTTATGGGTTTCAGAATGACACAGAAATGAATTATCACCCTTAAAAATAAAAAGATAGAGTTTGCTGTTATAATTTCCCTGTTAGTTTTGGTAGTGTAGCTCATAAAGCTCCCACGTAGATTTTTCAAAAGGAAAGGAGAAGAAAGGATGGTCTGGCCACTTACATTTGTCCAATCACCTGGATAATTGCCAACTATCCACTTAACATTATGATATCAAGATAGTTTCAATCACTGCAACTTTTTTCTATCCTCCTTCCCCCATATCTAATGCTTCTACTAATCAAAACATTTTTCCTGTTATTGGTTCTGTGGCACTCTTATGACTGTGGTGGTGAGATGATTGGGCTCCATTTGCCGTGTGTTCCATCAAGTTCCATTTTCAGTGGAGCCGTAATACCAGACACAGCATTGTTAGTAAGGAGGTAGAAGAAGACAAAGAAGAGCCCAGTTGGAGGCTCACACTTTGGCTCAAAGGCATAGCACAACAAATTAGAAACATCATCGTTGGCCTTCTACACTGACTCAACATGATATTATGTTCTGTACCAAACTGACGTTCTGAATATTTGTGCAACCCTGTAAAATATGGCAACCTTTCTTAGCTCAAAGGCCATGCAAAAATAGGCCAGTGGCCAGAGTTTGCAGACTTCTGGTCTAAGTAATGAATACAACCATAAATCAAGCTCTGGTGTGTAGCATTTGCGACCTCTAGCTTGCAAATATGCTTACTATGACTCGGTTTCAAAAGACCAACAGGAACGTCACTGCATGTGGAGTCAGGTCTTCCTGTGCAGTGGCAGACCATTATATAATATTTCTACTTATTGATAGAGACTAGATGTGAAAAGGCTCTGAGACGAAGATGATGGTCAAATGTAGTAAGATAATCAGATAGTGATGAGTTTTTGAGTGGCTCTTCTTTTTGTTTCTGATATAATTCATTTAATTGTAGGTTTATATAATTTAGTTTTCATACTGGCTGTGTTTAACAATTGGCTCACAAAATCTCTGAAGATTTAGCAGTCCTCTCTCACAAGCTAGTGTAAGCTGGCATCCGCACACTACTGTTAGGAAAGGGGAAGTTGGAATGTGGACAGACAGTTGGGATCAAAGCAAAGAAAGGAGGAGAGGTGAAGTTCATGGCTGTGGCTAAGTGCTTGGTCCATCACTTGACGTGTGGCCAGGCACAGGCACTGCCCAAGACAGCAACTGATGTGGCTCAGCTAATTTGGGTTTTCTACCTTAATAAGCACAACTCAACTGGCTGGAGAAGAAAACTCAGTTCAGTCAGCCAGTACCTGGCAGGAACAGAAAACTTGACTTAATAGATGGTAAATCTGACCTAAAAAATTCAGCCCTCAAAAGTTTTATCTGAGTGCTATTATGATAAGATGAGAGACAGAGGTGGTCCCCCCCTTTCTGTAATGATGAGATTTCTTTCTTTGTTTAGCTGTCTTACAAACTTACAAATAAGTGAAACCAGCTAAAGCAGTAGTCTTAAATCCTTATGTTTGTTTTTTGTTTGTTTGTTTGTTTAATGGAAATAGGGAATGAATTTAGAGCTCTCTCACTGAGCTATAATCCCCCCTTTTTTTTATTGAGACAGTCAGTAAGTTCCTAAATTGCCAGGAATTTGTGATTCTGCCTCAGCCTGGGATTACAGATGTGTGCCACCCCACCCAGCCAAGTCTCTAAGTTTTTACAAAGTAGAGCCTTCTCTTATACATTTCTAACTAGGGGGTAACATGTATCACTGTCCCCTATGCAGGGAAGAAAAGCAGAGGCCAAACAGATTGTATCTCTACAGCTGTACTTTGGGTCTAGACTCTGCCCATTCTCATGTGCCTCAGGTGGAACGGAGGGGGATAGTTTGATAAATAGCAGAGAGATAGGGAAAGCCAGGGTTAAGATGGTTGAAAATCAGAAAGGGAACCCAGGACTGGAAGTGTAGAGTGCTTGCCTAGCATGTATAAGGACTTGGGTTTGATCTATAGCACTGCCAAAATAAAAAGAAAGGAAAAAATGGGATCCCGTTGGTTTCTACAACATGGTATTTTTGTGAGGGGAGATCATTAACTGTAGCATCACTTGAATTGCTCACAGACTGATTCAATGTGCAGGGCCTATGACAAGTTAAACATTATTTAATATGAAATATGTTCTTACATGTATTTATTGTTCATCACTTAATGGTATCTTTAAGATATTAATGATAGAGTGGTTTTACGTTTCTAGTTATTTGTTAAATTTTTAAGCTTTCTACAGGGATAAAATATTTATTAAATTTCATTTTATGTTACTTGTGCCATGAATAGAAAGGGTAATCTTTAAAATCATGTGAAAGACAAAACAGCATATGATTCTTTCAAAGGCCTCTCTCTCTGTCACACACACACACACACACACACACACATTTCTTTTGAAAGCTGAATGAAAAGCAGGATTAGGTTCCAACCAGCACATGCTCTTTGTTGGACATCAATAACAATTATATGTCAGTCACAGTGCCACTTGCTACTCAGGAAGCTTGAGGCAGGACAATCACTTGAACTCAGTTTGGGAAACATAGTGAGACCCTGTCTCAAAAAAAAAAAAAAAAACCCAAGAAACAATTGCTAACTTTCATTGAGGACTACCTAGTTGGCACATATCTTGCTAAGCATTTTATATGCATTGCATCATTTAAATCTCAGAATATCTCTGACAAGTAGATACTGATGTCTCCGTCTCAGATAAATGAACATCAGAGACATTGAGTCAGTTGTCCAGGGTCAGGTGTTGTAGATGGAAGGCCTAATTTGGTTGCCCAGACTTGTACTGTGCCCACCTTGCTCTAGACCTTCCTTCTTGAATCTCCTAATTGAGATAGGTTTCTTGAAGTGAGTCTACAGGAGGAAATTTCAGAACGCAGGAATGACAAGAGGAGGCACTGGGGAATGGTCAAGGTAGACTACTTCAGGCAGAGGGCGTACCGTAGACAGGGAAGAACACAGCTAGATGCTGTCAAGCCTCCTGTGTCTATAAGTGCACTTGGCTACAGAGAAGCCGTTGAGCAGGAATGAAGGGAAGACAGAAGGGCTGATTTGGTGGAGGGCCATGGAAGAACAAAATTAGACACTGTAGCTGCAGAATAGAAGTGCTGAAACGACACTGAATCCACAGAGTCTTGGGATGGAAGGGAATTTGAATGCCATCTGCCTAATACATAAATTTGCTCTGCATCTTTACAAGGTGGCGGCTCAGCCTCCTTGGATGTCCTTGGAAATGGAGAACTCATTAGATCCTCTCCACAGATGGAACCCAAATTTGCCTACCAGTTACTACTCAGTGGTCAGGAGCAACTTCCTGGGACCATTAACAACAAGTTTTACATAGTTCCCAAGGTAAATACGGATTTATCCATACATTGACTATTTTCTTCCAAGAGGATTCCTAGACACTGAGTTTGCAAATGCTCCCTAATCACTGACAATCTTTGATGCATTCCATAATCTATTGCCTTCCTTCCAGCTAATACTAATAGCTGATAGTGGCCAATTTGGTCCACTCCATGCCAGTAACTTTTATATGTATTACTTTCTATATTGTTACTACCTTATGGTGGAGGAAGCTAATTCAGAGAACTGTAATAACTTGCTTAGTGTCACCCAAGCTACAGGCAGAGGAGTCAGGACTTTTGTATATACAGCTGAGATGCACAGGTAGTATCTTTGTGTACTGTGTGCTGTTATAACACTGTTCCTGATACTAGGTAATTTATAGAACAGAAATTTTGATGGGCATGGTGCCACATGCCTATAATTCCAGTATTCTGGGAGATTGAGGCAGGAGGATCACAAGTTCCAGCTTAGCCTGGGCAACTTAGCAAGACTTTGCTTCAAAATAAAAAATAAAAAGGATTGGGGATATGACTCAGCTGGAAGACCATGAGTTTAATCTCCAGTACCACAAAAAAAAAAAAAAAAAGAAATACATACATATAGATTTATTCTCTCACAGTCTGGAGGCTGGAAAATCCAAGATCAAGGTGCCAGCATCTGGTGGGGGCCGTCTTCCTGCATCTTCACATGGCAGAAGGAGAAGAGAAAGCAAACCCTCCACAATAGCCCTTTTTATAACAGTGCTAATCCACTTAGGAGGCCTCTGTCCTCAGACCCTCAGCACTTAAAAGGCTTCGCCTTCCAAGTCCTGTGGGTGAAGGACTGAATTTTCAAGACATCAGTTTAGGGAATGCATCAGATCATAGCCAAGTATCTAACAAACAAACCATTATGTTAGGTGGAATAAAAGGAATGCTATAAAAGGTAGGGTCTCTTACTGCTGCTGGCTTCATGGAGTCACATTATACACAGTCTTCCTCAGAGAAGGGCTCTGAGGTTGGCTTAATTCTTCACTGTCTCAGTCTTGACCTTCTTAATACATTTGAATAGGGAACAACACATATGCATTTTCTTTGTGCATTTAGTCATTCTTGACCTACCATGAAAAATAAAAGAGAGAAGACAATGAAACTGGCAAACAAATCATCTTTTTGGTGGCGTGATGCGTCTAGTGTTCTGTGGTTCTGCAGGTTAATGTTTCCTTGTGACCCTTAGAACCTATTCCTCATTTGGCAGTTCCTGCTCATCTCACAGGCAGGAAAAGCCCCAAGGACAGCTGCAGGGCTTGGGACTACTAGCAGCACTATTACTATGGTAGGTAGTAATGATATAGGAGTGATACGGGACTTCCAAATATGATATAACGGAAATATTGTAACTCCCAACCTGCTAGATGTCCAGCATGCCAAGTGTGTATTTGGTTTGTATAACCAAAGAAAAAATTCTGTCAGAGGAGGGAGGCAGCGGGGAGTGGAAGGCGAGTTTCTCCTTTGCATCTTTAATATCGGGCATGGAGGACAAGCTGGGTTCTGGCAGGAATGCTTTTACATTTTTGGTTTTTGTCACTTTCTACTCCTTTGACACCACGTCTCCTGTCAAATGAAATGTACAGGCACGTGATCGTAGTTGACAGGAACAAGGAGCCTCCAGGATTTCCCCAGGAGAAATCTCCACCTGCCGAGTGAGCATTTTCTTCAGCTCTTGGCTAACATGGAAGCTGTCTCCTCCCTTCCCTCTTCAGCTTCTGGGAACCCCAGGAAGGCAGACTTGGAGCTGCAGCGCAGAAGTGCAGCTGGACCTTTAGTAACTGGTCCAGGAAAGTCTGCAGGGAGAGGTGCTCTTTGTATGTCTGTTTCCAGTCATCTCCAATTTGTAGAAAAGTGCCTTTCTTGGCAAAGGGAGTTCAGCTATTGGCTGCCAATTTAAAAAATAAAAAAAATAAACATAACATGTAAGAACATACATCTGCCTAACACTATGTTTAGCTACTACTATGTTTTACAGTATAGAGGGTTTTTCATAGCTTATGAGTTCCTTTGACACAGTAGTAAATATCTGGAAAAAGCGGTGAACATATAGGAAACCTCGGTTTCTATATGGCTCAGTCTTCCCTTATTAAACAACTTGGCAGTGGCCAAGCACTGCTCTTAGTATCCAGCCAAGGATTTTATGAGGCTTTGTGTTTTGGTAAAGGACAGATGTTCGAGTTCTGTCATCTGGGTGCCTGAGGTCCCAAGAGGGCATCTGGAAAAGTGAACACAAGTGTACCAGAAGTGGGGTTCGAAACCACAGGAATAGGAATCCATTGGGTCATAAGCCCAGCGCCTTAAACACTTGTCAATTCTGGTACCTGGGAAGGAACAGATATTGGGCCCATGTTTCCTTTTCTTGGCTCAAGTGAACAGGCTTTCAACCAGCAGAGCGGTGTTTACTAAGGTCTTTCCATCTACTGTTGTGTGAGCATTGCATCATGGTGATGTGAGGCTGCCTGAGCAAACAGAGGCTGTGAGAAAGCTGCATAAGGGGCCATTTTTCTGACTTCCACTTAGGGTCATGGAATTTGGGCTGCAACTGTCAGGCAAGATCAAGCTGGGTCAGATATTTGTAGATGGCATCCTTAGTTAGGAGACACATATTTAGCTGCTACAGTGCTGTGTTAGTCATCTTCATGTTACCATAACAAATACCCAAGATAATTGATTTAGAACTTATTTTGGCTCACAGTTTGAAAGTTCCAGTCCCTGACCCATTAGTCCCATTGCTTTTAGGCCTGTGGTATTGCAGTACCTCATGGTGGGGAGCACATGGCAAGGCATAGCATGTACCTCATGGCTGAGAAATAGAAGAATAGAAGAAAGAAAATAGAAGGGGCTGGGGTCCCACTCTCTCCTTTGAGGTCACACACCTGTGACCTTACTTCCCAAAAGCACCACACCAGGGACCAAGTCTTCACTACATGGCCCTCAGACCCAAACAAAGCATCTAGCCTTCCTTCTCTGCTTCTTTTGGTTGGATTCTGTGGCTGTAGTGAAAGGAAGGGCGACAATTTTTGTGGGAGGAATTATGTCCTACTTATATTCAGAAGGGAAAAATGACCTCCAGCTGTGCAGAAACATACTCCACGGTCTCATGTACATGTAACATCTGGAAAAACCAATTCAAGGCAGAGGTTCATGGCACAGTGCTGCCCAGTGCCCTCACCCTGGCCAGCATCTGGTAGGAGAGTGTCACTGGGAATTGGGGGGGTGTCAGGAGTGCTGGAGGTTAGTTTAACGGTAAAACTTTCTGGCCCTAGCTCTCTGTGGAAAACAGGGCGGGCATTTTCTTGTTGAGGATCAGTTTACTCTAAGCCTCCAGAAATGCTTCAAGTATTATTTTGCTTTTGTTTTCCAAATTCACACTGACCCTGTGCTTTCCTTTATTCTCTCACATTCCAACTTTCCTGGAATGCTGTTTCTCCTTTTCCCTTCTAACACAGATTCTCTTCATCTTTTGGGGGCTCAGCCTCCTCCCCTTGGAGGAGCTTGCCTCCAAAACACCAACCTCTGAATTTCTGACATTTGTTGATTCTTTTATTGGTGAAATTCGATTATTGCTTATCTTTATTGCTAAGCATTCAACATCACGTATTTTTGCCTTCTTATTCTGGACTCTTTTTATTCATGTATTTTCCAGTCATTTCCTAGAGCCTGCTAGGCCCTGTCTTAGACACAGGGTACTCAAGATAAATAATGCCCCTCCATATGGCCTCCTGAGATAACTGAGGGAGGGAAGATACAAGAAACAGTAATAGAACAAACTATGATTTCATTAGTAAATGGACGTGTGAAATGTTTCTGAAGACCAAAAGAAAGCTAACTGTATGGGACTGTGGGGGAATTTCATGAAGCAGCTGGCATTTTGTTTTTCCCCCGTAATAAGATGGCAGCCATGTAGGGGTGCAGTTCAGTGGTAGAGCACTCATCTGGCATGTGCAGATCCATGAATTCCATCCTCAGTCCCCTCACTCCCTAAGAAAGGATGGCAGAGAAGGGTGGGAATAGTTATTGGCCGAGGGAGGCATGAGTGTGGACATTCAGCGGTCCAAATAGAGTGAGCTGGAGGTCTGGGAGTGTCAGAGTGAATAATGGGGCAAAAAAGAGGAGGCTGAGCAGGAAATGGGCCTGAAAAAGTGAGTTGGGCAGGGTAGTTCCCCCTAAATGCCTTTGATTATCCTGTATGTAACAGGGAACCTCGAAAGTTGCTAGGGAGGGGGGTGGCATAGTTGCAGGTGTGTTTTAAAATAGTGATATTGAAGTCAGAGTGAAAAATAAACTTACTAGGCTTAGGGAATGAGTCTTGAGACAGAGGAATCAGACACAAATTCTTATCAGAATTGGATTCAGGGAAGTGGAGATCACTGGAAGCCTTCATTCCTCTACTTGAGACCATCTCTTACCTGATATTCAATAAACATTAGCTTATTTTTCAGCAATGATTACAGATGTCGTATGCTTCTGTGAACATCTGATTTTTGATGTTGACTCCTAGTCAACATGGAAACAGTTTTTATTTTTCTTTTAGGTTTATTATCAAGCATTGGTGTGAGAGCTTACTGTGCAAGTCCGACTTTGCAGTGTTGTTTATTGGCTCAGCAGGTGGTCAGGCTGTTTTCATATTAATGTTATCTGTGATATTTTAGGGGTACACAGTATACATTCTGGGAACACAATCAAAATGTATATCTTGCCATGTTTTAAAAGAAAAACTAAAACTGCAAAATGATGCTTTTCCTTCAGGTTTTGTGGGATTACGAAAAAAACTGGCAGAACATAGCTTGTTAATTCTTGCGGTTTTTAGAAGGAAGATACAGTGATATTTTACTAAATTCAAACTGCAGGTTTTTGTTTGTTTTTGTTTTGTTGTTGTTGTTGCTGTCAAGCCAACAAGTCAATGATTGGAGACGAGGAATAGAGCAAAGGAAAATGTCTCCCGGTCTAGGTCACCCTTTGTGTACTTGAAAAAATGTTTTGCCCCTGGGGTGATCTGTGCCACCCGAATGGCAAAGAAAGGGGACTTACGGGAGCGTCTTTTCTGTTTTGCCTGGTGTTGCCCATAACCACATAATTGTTTTCAGTTAATTGGTTCGGATGCTGTGTTATTTCCAGTGAAATTCTCTCTTCTCTCCATCTCTCTCCATCTGCCTTTGCTCACCCGTTTGTCAATTTCGTTAGCTTTAATGCCTAAACATTTACCAGTCTATCTGCTGAACTTCTCAGCTCCCAGATACTGAAAATAAATTATCTTTAGGTTATGGCTGCTATTAATATATCCCTGTTTGTCTTGGCCTCTGAGTTATGGGGAGCCGTCTGCCCAGAGCATTGCATCACAGCTGTTGTATAACCCCTTTCCAGCACTGCAGCAAGCTTCCGTTTATAAATGCCCATGGCATGAGAAGAGAAAATGGCTGACTTGAGTGTGGACGTTGAAACACAAGACCCTAGAGGTCTCTGTTGGTGGATCTTTCTAGAACAAATAGGAAACCGTCATGCACTCTCTGACACTTTGTGTCCAGTGATTCATTGAGTGTAATTTGGGGACCTTAGGAGATATCAGTATTACATTTTATAAAGAACTAAGTAGTACTACATTAATGGATATAAATCTCTAATAAGTAACCCAGCCTAATAATTTTAGAGCTATTGACAGAAAGCACAGAGATTTGGAGCTGAACATCTTGTCTCCTGAGAGGCCCCTGTTCAGTTGGTAACATGTAGAATGCCCTAAGAGGGATGCTTAACCCTGGCAAGGTGTGAGTTTTGAACATAATTTGAGTCCTCTGGAGGGATCCTGCTGTATGTCTCACCTGAAAATTTCACTTCCTCAGCACAAAGCTGTCAGTCTGAAGTATGGTATTGTTGCTTAGCAAAGTGACAAGACCAGTATCAGTTTTCCTGCAGTGTTAAAGATGCCTCAGGAAGAAGTATGTGACTGTAAAGTGCTTAGGTCATATTCTTAAAAGAATTTCAGGTTCCCTAATCAAGAGTTTTTCAAACTGTGTCTCACAGTCAGAGAGGTTTCTATATATCTTAGGGACTGCTTCAGACCAAACTGGGGGTCTCTCGTTCTCCCTCCTGTACCTTAAACTAGAACAGCTCTGCACTTTCTGGATTTCTAAGTAAGGAATGAGTTCTGCTTCTTGAATAGTTGAATCCAATTTGAATATGTGTGATAGTTCAAACAAAATTTTTTCTTTTTTATCGAAAATGAGATATTATAGTACCCATTGATCATTTTCTGTTATTCGGTTCAGAAAGCCCTGTAATTCTTTCACTCTATGCATGGCTTTATACTATTGTGTTATGTTTGACATTATTGTATTTGAAACTATGTTCAACTATAGCAGAGTAAGTGATATGATGTTAGCTACTGTTGATGTCCAGTTGACTTAATGTAAAGTACTGTGTTGCCTATGTTGTCCTGTTCTGATCTGCTCTGTACTGCCCCCTTTTGTTTTATTCTCTTTCAAATAAAAAAAAAAAAAGTAAAAAAAAATTAGTTGAATCCAGCTCCTTGTTTTATAGAAGATACTGTGGGTCAGAAAGTTTCCATAATCTGCACAAAATTACAATACCAGTGACCAAGCTGGGCCTAGAACATTAATCTTCTGTCTACCAGTTCAGTGTTCTTTTTTTATTTCACAGACTACTGGATTCCACCCTTTAGCCAGAACCAGCAAAGTTCTATCTGCACAATCTTAGAACTAAATTAAAACCTAAAATAAAATGAATCCTTGTCTCTGGAGAGGCTGTGAGGCATAGGAGCTAAGTATGTGGGCTCTGAGTTTAGGCTTTTGGTGCTCAAATCTCTCCATTGCCTTGTAGCTATGTGATCTTGGATATGTTCTGTTACCTTCCTGTAGCTTTATTTACAAATAGTTGTGGTGATGATGAGGAAGCTGATGCACACACAGTACTGACAGTAGTGTTTGGCAAGTAGTAAATACTCAATGAATCTTTGCCTTTCTTTAAAATGTTATATGATTTGATTTCTTGAATCCTGGACTTTCTGTAACATTTCCTTAGACACATTATAGACTGTTGATCCTACTATGCTGTGTCTTTGGTGCTAAGGATGATCAGAGCTTCTCCTAAGGATGAGAGGAAAATAGGATCATGGCCTGAACTGGACACTTGCCTTATTTGTCTTACAAATAACTGACTGAGAACTGAAGCCTCTTGATTAGAAGTGACTTGCTTAATTTTATGGTGTTTTCCAGAAGAACAGAAAGGAAAAAGAGACACTCAACTCTGTCTTGCAGCCTGGATTCTATTATTTGTTGAGCCAATGTGTTTGTATTACACTCTGACTTTTAAATCTAAAATGTATTTAATCTAAAACTGTATTGGTCAGCTTTTTATTGCCGGGGCACTTGCAATTTAAAGGAGGAAAGGCTTGTTTTGGATCACAGTTTCAGAGGTTCCAGTCCATGGTTAACTGGCTCCAAGGCAGAAATATTACAGTGAAATATGGGAAACTGAGGGAAGCTGCTCAACCAGGAAGCAAAGAGCAGCAAGAGAGCCCGAGAAGAAAGAGCCAGGGACCAGATATAACCCCCAAGATCATGACCCCATTACCCATCCACGTACCTAGAAATGCATTTTAGTGCTCTCCTAGGCATCTTTTAAGCCAGTTAAGTCAACAATCAAGATTAAATATCATAAAAACTAATGAGTTTACAGGATAAAATCCGGGGGCATTTAGCACATTCGCAGTGTTGTGCAGTGACTATCCTCATTTCTGAAACTTTTTAATTAACCCCCGAGGAAACCCTGTTTAACTTGCTTCCTATTACCCACTCACCCCAGCCTCTGCCAACTGCTGCTCTGTTTTCTGTCTATGTGGATTTACATACTCTGAATTTTTCAGAAAAGTGGAATCATACAGTATGTTAACTTTTGCGTCTAGCGTCCCCCACTTAGAAAAATGTTTTTAAATTTTATTCACATTGTAGCATAGATCAACGCTTCATTCCTTTTATAGGTTTTATTATGCTGCATTTTGGTTAAATAATTTCTCTTTTATTTTGTCTCTCTGGAGTGAGACTAACCGACTATAATGTAGTTTTCTATTGTGTTGTTTTCACCTTCCAGCCCACGCTTCAGCTATTGATAAGCAAGCAATGCTGTGACTTAATTTCTTCTTTCAGTCCTGTCCTTAGTGTCTCTGGTCAACCACAAGTTGCTCTGGAGGAGTCTACTTTGTTAGTTTCCCCGCCTGTCATTGGGACACGTGCTTGTTTCCAGCTTTGGTGACTGCAGCATGAGGGAAGGGATGGAGACAAACCATTTGATCTCAGATGATGTCTGGCTTTAGTGCAGAACCCATGTAGCAAAGTGGCTTTCTCTACACCACCGCCATCTTTGACAGCAGTCATACAAGCCCAGTCTGCAACGGGAGCCCTGCAGGACACCTGGACCCACTGGGTCCTGGAAACAGTGTCACCATGCAGATCACCAGAGAAGTATGTCACAGTGTCATTTTTGATGTCAACATGTTCCACTTGTTGATGGGTAAATGCTTGACTATAAAGACAAATGTCTGAACTATAGAGTAGACATTAAAAAAATAAAGTCACCATACTAATCAGATCTAATAATTTCTCTTTTAAGCTTGGGGATCTCTGGCATCCTTCCCTGGAATCAATTATAGTCAATTTCTTCATATTTTATATCATAAAGGAAGATTGTCAAGACAAAATCTTGCCCAACATAGATTTCTTTGTTTTAATTTCCTTATTTGCATAAACCAAGAGGTTATTTTGCCAAGAACACATTTTCTAAGCCAAATGGATGAGCTGCCTTTATTTTGACTGTAGTGACCTTTGAGATCCCTCATTAGGAAATCGGGTTGCTTCTCTAATAGGGCCACTTCCCTAATTCTTAGATGTCCTCGTGGAGCACATTTTGTCCATAAGTAGGAACCTGTATCCTGGTTCCTTGAGTGGTTGTGAAGCTGCGTCCGTCCCACTGAGCGGATGTTATGGCTTTTGTCTAGACATCTCCCCAAAGCCTCACGCACTCATGGGTGAGGAGCTTCAAAGGTAGCTGGATCAGAGTTGTGAATGTGGACTGAGGGTGCGATACCGGGATGAAGGGTGTGGATAATGGAAACCTCACCCTGGGTATGGGTGGCAGCAATCATTAGGATTACAGCCTGGATGGAATATAAAGGGAGAGAGGGAAGGCTGCTTCTGCTTACCATCTTGCTGCTGCTCACTACCTTGTTACCTGTTTCTATGCTGCAAAGCCCCTCTGCTGTGCCACCCAATTTGGAACCAATTACGGACTGAAACCTCTACAAACTGTAAGCTGAAATAAATTTTTCTTCCTTTAATCTTTGGTGTTAGGTATTTTGCCTCCCCAACAAGAAACGTAACCAAGACTAGGAGTTATTTGTGCTCATCTTTCTAGAGTATGTGCACAGACAAAGCAGGTAAAGCTCAGAGAGTAGCCAGAGACCTGGTAGGCAGCAGGCTGTAGGCGAATAGAGGCGACCCTCCATAGGACTCAACTCAAGGGATGCTGCTGATCCAGGCATCTGAGGTTGAATTCAGGAATTTGACCAAGGCAGAAAGGATCAAATGGGAGCAGATTAGAGGTAGGGACAAGCGGGAGAGCCAGAAATAGGGGACACTGCTCGTGAGCTTTGGTAGTAAAGCAGAGGTAAGTTTGTTCTGACATCTTAGACCTTCTCTTTAATTTCTTGTGATGGGCACTAATCCACTGGTGTGCATTTGCTGCTGGAAGGCAAGACGGATCTCTGCATGTATCACTTATCCTTATGGATGTGCAGTGGGCTAAACCTTCTCAAAGGTTATGCCATGTGAGTTGCCGACCAGAGATTTTGCTTTGTGGTAACAAATGGATTCAGAGCTCTGCTGCTGTACTTCCCAGGACTGTCTTCGTCCTCCCCAACCAGGAAGGCCCTCTCTTCCCCGTAACAGTCACTTTTTAGGTTGCCTGAATTGAATTTTGTCTTCCTCAGCATTATGGCCTCAGTCTGGAGAAACCAAGAGTTATGCAGCAGCCTGTCCATGCGTCCCTCCTCTGAGCCCCCCGCTGCTGAGGTGTTTGTGCTGGCTAACTGGAAGCCCCATTCCTTGGCACACGGGTGGGCAGCACCGTGAGTAGGCAGCTGGTCTGTCCACGCCAATTGCCACAAGACAAATCTTTCCTGTCTCCCCTCCCACTTTCCTTGTCCCATATCTTTTGTTTGAACAAAAAAAGATTAAAGAGTGAGTGGATCTTTTTTTTCCATCCTTATTTTCTGTGGAAATAAAACCTTAGCTCTTTGTCTTTCCACTTCTCCTGCCTTCTCTTACCTTGGAGCAAAGGTTCTCAGTGCAAAACAGAATCACTCGAGAGATTTTAAAATATTGATTCCCAGGCTGTACCTCAAATCCAATTACTCATTAGATTTTATTACATAGTAGTAAAATTTTTGAGACCATTTTGGATGCAGACATTGGATGCAGTGTCTTTTTTCAATGACTTTTTGTTTTCTAAATTTCCTGAAAGATTTCTCCAAACTGCTCAACCCTTTCTGAGATGCCTCAAGAATATTAATCTCCTGAAAAGCAGCGGGACTACAAGGAGAAAGAAGGCAGCAGCGGGCTCTATTGAATCTTATCAGGAATATGTGATAATCATATTTGTCATTTCTCCATCTGGGGACAAACCTGTTGCTCGTTGTGTGCTTGTGTTTGGAATGTAGTTCCAAGCTCTCATCTGGAGCTTTCCAGCTGCTAGACTAGGAAGATCGGCAGAGGAGCGTGGCAGGTACTATCAAGGACTCTCGATACCTGTGGATGGTGGGCATATTCTTGGGCACAGGCTGGGAAAATTCCTGTGGTTCCAAACATCTATCATCTCTGCTTGAATTTTTCCTTTTTAAGTCTT